>RQTK01000092.1:459782-479463 GCA_003991915.1 Elysia chlorotica
TCACATTATACTGACACCGACCCAACCAGTAGGGAACGCAACAGCCAGGATTCGAACTCAGGACCTTTTGCGACCTTTTGTTCTACCCCTGGACCACCGCCCCCCCCCCCCTACACTGACCCAACATCAGTTGAAATTAAAATGTTTAAATATCTGTTCCTCTCAGACCCCTACCACTATATAGCACCTCCAAAACTGAGATATTTCTTTCTTAAAGAAATGTATTCCCTTTCTCATTACTTCCTGCAAGAGCATAATGTATAAGACTAATTACTAGGGGACTATAAGCTGCGAAAAATTGCATTAGTTATAACTATAAGACAGAGATACAGAAAAAGAGAGCTTAGAGAGAGAGATCTAAAAGACAAGAACAAAAAAAAGAAAAAAAAAGAAAGAAGGAAGTGAGATTCAGTATACAATATTGTGATGAATCATGTAAATAGAACCAAAAGAACCAGCCTCTCAAAATTTAATCTAAACTGGATTGGGTTGGTTTTTTGTTTTTCGTTTCTTTTATTTTCAAGAAAAGGGGCCAACTGCAGATCTCACTACTGCAAACATAAAAAAAGTTTTGCAAGTGTGGCTTACTCTAGTACATGTTTAGAGGATTTGTTTTGTTTGTTGCTTTTAGTCCAACATCAGCACTATATATGCAGCATTCAGGACGGGCCCCAAGACTGAAGTCTGACAATTTTACTTGCTGCCACACTCCCCACTCGAGACAGGTCAGGGGGGCCTGGACTTCTGTCTCAGTACTGACCTCCACTCAACCAGTAGGGGACGAAACAGGACTAACAAATGTTCTATCAAACATGGGTTTCGAACCACTGACCTTCCTCCAATCTGACGCTCTACCACTTTGGCGAGTTTGCCCCTCCCCTTAAAGTTTAGATGTGTGATGAAACTAATGTGGCCAAATCATATGAAAAATTTAAATTAAAACGTGAGGCTTCAAAGACTGTGAAAACCAGATAGTTATTGACTAAAGAGGAAAACTATTTAAAGCAAATGTATAGCTGCTGGGGGGAGGGGGGACCAAGGAATTGTCTCTATTTCTTGTTTTGAACTAATTCTTTAAATTCCAAAAAAGAACTTATAGTTATAGAGGTATTTTTTATAGCTATTTCTTGTTTTGAACTATTTCTTTAAATTTCAAAAAAGAACAGATAGAGGCATTTTATAAAAATTTTAAATTCAATTAAACAACAGAAAACACAAAATGAAATCAAAGAATCAATTAAAACGAGAGAGTGTAAAATTTATGACCTTTCCACCCTTTTTCTATGCCTTTCCACAAATTGCGTTTTATAATTTACCGAGATCAGTTGCATTCTGGACTGTGTTTCTGATGGAATCAGACACACTCATGACTTCCACCGCTATCCTGCCGTCTTTGCGAGTCATCAGAACGTTGATCCCGCACTCAATCAACAGTTCCGCTATTGTTACTCTCATCGGTTCACAGGATCCCTAGAATTACCAGAGGCCAAATCAGAGGTGAGAAGGAAAAGGTGAGTTGAAAGAGAGGCAAGTTATATTGTAAATGTTTACATAAAGTGATAAAAGAAAATGAATAAGAAGAGGGTGAGGTTGGAGGGATTCGGATTAAATAAAAAGGGGGGGGGGGATAAAATTGAGAAAAAAGAGTGTGAAAATCAAGAAGATGAGATTAATATGAAAGGAGAACAATAACTGTGAGTTTTAGAAAAAGGAAAAAGAAATTACAGAGGAGAACAGGGTAAAAACAGAAAAATTTTTATTGACTGGGGCCCATAAAATATTGTTATGCACAAAAGAAGAAGCACTCACAACCCTAGATCTAGCTTGAGACCAACAGATATGGCAACAGATGAAAGTACAGGAATAAAAATGTCCTCAAAGGGGTCAGATATTTTCCATATCATTGCTATGAAAATGATACACACAAAAAAAGCAATATTTTTATGGATATGAGCCATTGTTTTAATATTAGTACATGCTCCTGATGAACTGGTTAACTTGATCAAGTAAAAATGATTTCGCTTTAAAATTGTAAATTTTCAGAAAATTGGCATCACTCTAGATTTACATCAAATAAATAAAAAAGACATCACCGTAGAGAGGGTTAAAACCAGCACCTTCTCAAAGGTGACCAAATGATCAAACAATCTAAAATTAGCACACTATAACCAGTAATTAAAAATGTATCAAACGAATTGGAAGACATCACACCTTCTTTTATTGGTTATCAAGCAACAGCTCCAGTACTGAATAGCGCTCAAAAATGTAGATCCCTCTACCTTCCTCCACCCCGACAAATATAACAAACCTATACTTCAAATGAATTCAATTTAGACACCTTGGAGATGAAACTTTAGAGATATCTTCGCGTTCTTTCACCAATGATCAACTTTTTATATCACTTTGTTTTTTTGTTTTTTTTTTTGTTTTTTTTTTAGTTTTTGAGGTTGATTTTTATCATCCAACATGAGCACTATCTAGACAATATTGTGGACAGGTTCCAAGACATCTTACAATTTTATGTGCTGCCACACAGTGACAGAGCCGGTATACAGGGACTCCCGTCTAAACTGCAGGTCACCTTATACTGACACTGAGCCAACAAAGAGGGTTGTTGTTGTGGAGTCGATTTAACATCCAACATCAGCACTATATAGACTACGTTGTGGACAGGCCCCAAGACTGACATCTAACAGTTTTATGTGCTGCCACACAAGACAGGGCAGGGATACCATGACTCCTGCCTCAGTCGGTTACGTCATACTGACACCGACTCAACCAGTAGAGAGCGAAATCACCAGGGCTCGAATCCGGACCTTTTGCTTCGGAAGCCGATGTTCTACCCCAGGACCATGAGAGCAGTGCAGCCCAGTGTTCCCATCCATATCCTGCTGATCAAGCTCTTTCCGAGCCTTGGCAAAGTCGATCACGACCTTGAGAAGGGCGATTGTGTCCGGATGCTTGGCTGGCGAGCTTCCCGTGGCCACTATCAAGGTCAAGGCCGCATGGAGGTAGCGGTCTCGTGGATGGAACTTGAGTGTAGGGAGAAGGTCTTTCAGGTTGGCGATTTGCAAGATCAGGCTACAGATCCAGCTGCAAGAGAGGGAGTGAATTAATACTAGAAAATCAGGCAAATCGAAAATGATCATTAGTGGAATTTCAGGTAAAGTGTATAATGCTGACAATTAGACGAGCTAAATTTATCATTACGAGAATTAAGGTACAGTATATACTGCTGACAATCAGGCATTTGAGGGAATGATCACTGCTAGGTATAGTGCATGTAAAATGCTGGACAATCAGACAATATCTAAGTTATCAGACTAGAATCAGGAATGCTGTAAAATGTTAGATAATCAGGCAATCTAAATTTATCAGGCTAGAATAGTGAAATAGTGGAATATGACGCTCTGGACCATCCAACGACAATCAGACAATATCAAAGTTATCAGACTAGAATCAGGAATGCTGTAAAATGTTAGATAATCAGGCAATCTAAAATTATCAGGCTGGAATAGTGAAATAGTGGAATATGACGCTCTGGACCATACGGTAATCTAGATTTATCATTACTAGAATTAAGGTATAGTGTACAATGTTGGACAATCGAGACAATATCAAAGTTATCAGACTAGAATCAGGAATGCTGTAAAATGCTAGATGATCAGGCAATCTAAAATTATCAGGCTGAAAATAGTGAAATAGTGGAATATGACGCTCTGGACCTTACGGTAATCTAAATTTATCATTACTAAAATTAAGGTATAGTGTACAATCTGGACAATCGGACAATCTAAAATGTTCAGGCTTACACTCGGCAATCAGAGTAGATCTTTTCTTACCCTTGGCGACTGAGGAGCTCTTTTTGGCAGAATATACCGAGGCTCGACTCCTGATACTTGGCTGATCCAGAGGTGGACGGCAGGCCAAAAGCAAACTCGGCTTTCTTCCAAAATTCAAACGTGCCCTTTCTGATAAACTGCAGGGCAAGCGAAGTCCTGACCTCGCCAGGGATTCTGGGTAGAGATTTTAGCAAAGCGGCCACGTCCCAATCTCCAGCCTGTTTTTTCTGAGCCTCTGAAAAGAGAAATATTCAGAATTAGACTTTACTTTTATTAAGCCTGCTGGCTGTACAGCGTTACAGCAGGATTGCATACCTCAGAGGTGTGGTATTTTGCCATAAGCTTATCGTTGTATTTCTTTAGATGAGTATCTATCTCATGGTGAAGTGAAAGTAAAAATCCATCAATTTTTTTTTTAATTCATTCACTAAAGAAAGACAAAAGTACTTTTAACACAGGTGTGAATATTTTTTTTCTTCCAATTATCTCAGGACTCCAGAAGAATGAAATAATTATGAAACATATCCAGCCTTAAAACTTATTGAATGGAATTTCAATTATTCAAAATCGTAAAATGAAAGAAAAGCAAGAAAAAGAGGCATGGAAGACTTCAGTGGCAGTGGAGTGAGAGCGTCGATCTCTGATTTAAGAGCATCCAGGTTTCGAGCCCAACTATATCTCCCATATTTTCACTACATATTATGTCAATGTCAGTCTGATGTGATTGAACAAGCAACCAAGCTGGAAATCAAATACAGCACCTTCACAATGGTGGCCCAACATCCTAACCATTGCACGAACAGCACCCCCTCGCAAAAACTTATCCAATGCAGAATTTTCAACATTTTACCTTACCTCTTCACATCACGCCACAATGATTGATAGGCACTTGTGCTAGCACTTCTTTGTAATAATCGGCACACATTTCATTTCAAAATAATAAACATCAAAGCTTTTACCCTTAAAAAGTTTTTTTTAATTCCACGAGGGGGTTGGGTTGGGTTGGTTTAACCTCCAACAGCAGCACTATATAGGCTATATTGTGGACAGACCCCAAGACAAACGCCTGACAATTTTATGTGCTGCCACACACGAGACAGGGCGGGGATACCATGACTCCTGTCTCAGCCGGTCACATTATACTGACACCGACCCAACCAGTAGGTAACGCAACAGCCAGGATTCGAACTCGGAACCTTTTGCGTTGGAAGCCAAAATAGCGCACAAACTAGGTATAGGCCTTAAATCACGCGATGGGAAAAAGGTTAAGATTTGCTTACTGAGGTGAAAAGCTGCATCTACAAGGCACTCCAGGATACTTGTCTGAATGCCGCGATCTCTCTCTGCTGGCAGATACTTGTAGCTGTTGACGAAAGCTTGCAAGGCTAGCTGTGGTTCGTCCAGCAATAAACAAGCCCGACCGATGCGATAGTGACCCTGGAATTTTATACAGACAATGCATAATTAACCTAAATAACACCTAATTACGGAAAGGGAAAAAGCTAAACAAATAGATTTTTGCCGACCTTGGGCTTTGAATTGCAGACCTCTCAATCTGGAGACAAGCGCTCTACCACTTGAGCCAGTTCGCCCCCCCCCCCCCCCCTCTCTTAGTTGGGAGATATGAGTTCTGTTTTAGGTTTTTGTTAGATCCTCAAGCAAGCTCATCTGCAAACTGTGAGAAAAGTAAAACAGTGCGACTCATTCTAACGTATAAGAGAAAGCATAAAACGAGCGAATTAGAATTCACAAATCTTTACTTTAAAAGCTGACACTGCCTGTATAACTCGACTCATCACTTCCAACAAAAAAAAATAACTTTATGTGCAGTTGTAGTTGTAGTTGAGTTGGTTTAACGTCCAACACCAGCACTATATTGGCTATATTGTGGACGGGCCCCAAAACTAACGTCTGACAATTTTATGTGCTGCCACACACTAGACAGGGAACTTTATATGCAATCACATTTCCTAGTCTGCTAGTGCTAACCTTGTGACAATAGCCAATTTTTTTTTTTTTTAGCAAAGATCAATGTACCTTGAACCATAAGCCATCGTAGTTAACATTTTGCCTGGCATTTTCAAAGAAGGCTTGGCTGTTCCCCAAATGACAGTGGCACTCTGCACAGTTCCCGTAGAGGACTGCTAAATCATGGCTAGTGCTGTCAGGAAGGCTCTCTGTGGGGAAAAAGGGAAAAAAGTATGTCCTCCGATGAACATTTGCAAAAGGAGAAGAAGCAGAAAAAACACACTTGCCAACAACAACAAACACAATAATAATAATAATAATAATAATAATAATAATAATAATAATAATAATAATAATAATAATAATAATAATAATAATAATAATAATAATAATAACAATAATAACAAAAACAGTAACACAACAACAACAAAAATGGTGATGATGGTGATGATACTGAAAATAATACAAGCAGAATTCATAAACACATGCCAATACCTCAAATTGGCTTCCGAAAAAAGAGAAAGCTAATTGGGTGGCTAGTTGTAGGGATACCCAGGTTTAAATAAGACATCCTAGCATCTGTCCCACAATAAGATCCCAAAATCATTCTCTTTTGGCAGCGTGAGTGTCCGTATAATGTGACTGAATGAGACAGAACAGCTGTAATCCCATCTCTGTCTCTATGTGACTTGACTTACTGACTTAAGACCATATAGCTTCCCATTTATTTGTCTGCAACATCTCAGAAGCTGTCTCTGCGTGGTAGCACGTAGACAAATACCAAGACTTGAAAATTCTTGTGACCCGTCACTGTATAGAATCCTCCTTGGGGACCTATAAGACTTTAAACTGAGACGAAGCTTCATCACTCCTCTTAAAACAATTGAGTAGCGATCTAAGACAATGATTTGAGTTGACTTGGTTGCTCCTTCCAACATCAGTGGGAGGCGCACTGGCCCTTAGGTAGAACATCGGCTTCTGACACAAAAGGTCCCGGTTCAAGCCCTGGCGATTGCGCTCCCTACTGGTTGGGTCGGTGTCAGTTTAATGTAATCAGCAGAGACAGGAGTCATGGTATCCCCGCGCTGTCTCGTGTGTGGCAGCGCATAAAAATTGTCAGACGTCAGTCTTGGGGCCCGTCCACAATATCGGCTATATAGTGGTGATGTTGGACGTTAAACCAACTCAACAACTCCAACACCAACATCAGCACTATTTAGAGCATATTGTGGAAGGTTTCCAGACACGAACGTCCACATAGAGATAGTGCCGAAAAAACCTGGACTTCTGTCTCAGCTGGTCACATTATAATAACATCGACGCAACCAGTCGGGGATGAAATTGGACAACCAAATTTTTTTCCAACTGCAGGATTTGATCCGGGGACCTCCTGATTGGGAGATCAACTCTCTACCACTTGCGGAAGCTCCACCCCTGAGATCTGACATAAAGAGTGTACTTATGGTCCACACTTGCTCAAATAAAACTTCAATGCTGAGAATAGAACGTCTAAAGTCAGAACTATATATAGGCTATATTGCGGAAGAGATCCAAGGCTAATGTATGACAATCTTATGTGCTGCCACATAGAGACAGTGCAGGGATATCATGACTCCTGTCTCAGCTGGCCACATTATTATTATTATACTGACACCAACACATCCAGAGGGGAACAAAATCGGACAAATAAATTTTCTTGTTTCAAACCAGGGATATCCCGATTGGGAATCCAACGCTCTACCACTTGCACCAGTTCGCTCTCAGTTGGGTCGAGGATAGCACTAGAATTGTTAAGCCTACTTTAGTTTGGTGTTGTTATTTCACCAGTACAGTTCAAATTGCTTCCCTATTTTAATAAATTGGTGTTTATGTCTTTTTCTTTACTAAGTCAGAACCAACACTAGACTCATTTGTGAAATCCCTGCACAAAATTAATGATGAAAGGTTTTTACTCACTCAAGTCTTGACCGGCATCGCGCAAGTCTCTTTCAAACGTCGATATTGCTTGCGTGTAGAGTTTCAGAGCTTGCTCGTATTTAAGGTTGCTGTAAGCTTTATTCCCTTGAACTTTCAGGTCCTCCCACTTCAGGATGGAGGACGTTGATTGTGCCGAGCTGTACGACGAGCTACTCTTCTTGGATGCCCCGCCTTTACTGCCTTTTTCCGACGCAGGCTTTGTCTTGGACGAAGACGGCTGTTGAGAAGCATCTGGCAAAATAACGATCCGGAGGGAAATCGCATGAAGTTATGAGAAGGAATGGCACTTAGAACTTTGTGACAATGGATATTACAGAAGGAATGGCACTTGGAAATTTGTGACAATGGATATTACAGAAGGAATGGCACTTGGAAATTTGTGATAATGTATATTATAGAAGGAATGGCACTTGGAAATTTGTGATAAAAGATACAGAAGGAATGGCACTTGGAAATTTGTGACAATGGATATTACAGAAGGAATGGCACTTGGAAATTTGTGACAATGGATATTACAGAAGGAATGGCACTTGGAAATTTGTGACAATGGATATTACAGAAGGAATGGCACTTGGAAATTGTTGACTTGATTGGATATTACAGAAGGAATCCACTTAAAATAATAATAATAATAATAATTCACTTATAAAGCGCCAAAATCCACAGTAGTGCTCTATGGCGCTTAACATTAATAAAAACACTCACATACTATCTGAACACACACACACACACATTCTATCTATGAATCCCAGAGATACCACAACATCGTCCTAAGTAAATGCTTTTCTAAACAAGAACGTTTTTAGTTTTGACTTGAAATGGTCCAAAGATGGTGACTGTTTAATTTCTACATCCAACACATTCCAAAGCTTTGGAGCACAGATGGAAAAGGCTCTTTCCCCAAGTAAAGTTCTTGATCTTGGAATAACAAGTTGATTGGCAGTTGCAGATCTCAAACTGCGAGATGGTATATATTTTTCAATGAGCTCTGACAGATAACAGGGTGAGCTCTGATTCAAACATCTAAATACCAAGCAGAGAATCTTGAAATGAATCCGTTCTTTTATTGGCAGCCAGTGTAGTTTTTGTAAAATTTCATGAATGTGATCTGCTTGTTTACTCAGTGTTATAAGTCTGGCTGCTTTATTTTGGATTTTCTGAATTCTCTTCATAGTGATATCAGAAATGCCAAAATAAAGCAGCCAGACTTATAACACTGATTAAAGAAGAGAGTTGCAATAATTGAGATGACTTAAAATGGAAGCGTTGACAAGAATTTTGGCAGTATTTTCATCAATAAATTTTCTTATTTTCCCTAAATTCCGAAGATGATAATGCATTGTTTGACACATCCGAGTGACTTGAGTCTTCATCGAGAGATCAGGATCAAAGTAAAAGCCGAGATTCCGAATGGCTTTAGTTGACTCAATAGAGATGGTAGCATTGCCTATTTCCAGACAATCGAATGCAATGTTTGCTCTTTGTTGGTTTGTGCCCAGTAACATTATCTCTGTTTTGTTTTCATTTAATTTGAGCTTATTGACAAGCATCCAGTCTTTAATTTCATTCAAACAGTTTTTAATTTTAAGTGCCTGTTGGTCTTCATTACCCTCACTTATAGGGATGTATACTTGGGTGTCATCAGCATACAAATGATGATGTAGTTCATGTTTTTCGATGATATCTGATAACGGTGTTGTGTACAGAGTAAATAAAACTGGGCCAAGGACCGAGCCCTGTGGCACTCCATAACAGAGTGGTACTGCAGTTGATGTTACTGCGCCAGTTGAAGATGATGAGCAGCTGGCTGAAGAAAAAATCTGAACTGACTGAGATCTTTCAGTGAGATATGATGCTATCCATTCGAGTGCTTTCCCTTTGATTCCAAAATATGTCCGGAGGCGATGCAACAGTAGATCTTGGTCTATGGTGTCAAAAGCAGCACTTATTTTAATCAGTTAAACTTAAACCCATTCATAAAATAGATGAACTATTTAATGCTGTCTCACGTTTAAGTCTACACCATGTTTTATCACTTATTTCGACACTTTTCCGTTTTATCATCATAATAACTATGACTATTAATGTTCCCATCCCCTGCTCTCTTCTCTCCAGAACAAATCTGAACCAGTCATCCACTCGGAGCCAGAGCGAGACCGGCGCTCAGCGGCCGCAGCAGTGGACAGACGTGCCGGCGGGGAGCATGTGTCCAGGGACAAGGAGCGCGGTCACCACGGACTCCAGCAGGGGCTTGGGCATGGGGGCATGGGCAGCAGCCTAAGCTTTCCAGTAGCAGCAGTGGAGGGGCCGTGTCTCATGTCCAGCAGCATGTGCACAGGACGTCCTCTAACACGTCCAGCTCGTCCGCTCCAGGGGCTGTTGGTGAGTTGAGAGAGAGAGGGGGTGGGAAGAGATCGAGAGAGGAGAGAGAGAGAGAGAAAGAGCGCTCAGCAGCAGTGGAGGGGCCGTGTGTCATGTTCAGCATGCTCAGCATGTACACAGGACGTCTTCTAACACGTCCAGCTCGTCCGCTCCAGGGGCTGTTGGTGAGTTGAGAGAGAGAGGGGGGGGGGAGAGGGAGAGAGAGAGAGAGAGAGGGCGCTCAGACGAGGGGGCGGTTTTTTTTTATTAGAGGAAGGGGAAAGGGAGAGAGATAGGTAGAGGAGTAGTATGTGGGTGGAGAGATAGAGGATAGACAGGGAGAGGGGGGGGAAGAGACATAGTGGGAGGGAGAGAGAGAGAGAGAGAATTTGATATATGGGAAATTGCATAAGGGGAGAGGGGAGATTAGAAGGTATGTGTGTTGAAAGGAAGATTAAACATGATCTAGTCTCAATAGTGGATAGCACAATGTCTAATGGTCTTCGCATAAGTACATGTATGGAGAACTGAGAGATTGGAGCGTACAAAAAAAAAAAGATAGGATATATCAACTCTGTGTATACCACAGGATATAGAGTTAAAGACTCCTCCATAACCTATGGTATATACTGCATCAATAATCAAAAATATTGTTATGTGAATATCAATCCATACAAATTTTTAGTTTTAGTATTATGTTACAGCTAAAAGTTATGAAATATTGACCAAGTTTTTGTAAGTTTGTTGTACATCTCTATAATAAATTCATGTTGCTTTCAGCAAGCAGCCAGTCACCCAGACACAGTGGGGTTATGCCAGACCTGGTTCCCCCTCACACACCACCACAGTCACGGTCACCCCCCACCCCACAGAGGCCCCAGGACAAACTCGCGTCAGAGGAGGTGAGAGACTTACATACTGATCATATGGACTGAGTGTTACATGTTTAAACTTTAACTGTAGGAGTCGGGAGTTGGAAAAGACTTGGAGTTGTATGATATTATCCAACTATTATATTTGATTTGTAGCAGGTGTATGTCATTGAAGTCTTGTAAAAAAATGGGAGGAAAGCAATATGATAGCCTTGTTGTTTTTTTCTCAAAAAGAGCCGTTAAAGATTATTTGTTAAGACTTTAAATTGAAAATGTTCATCTTTTGTACTGAAAATTATTTCTTTGTTCGGATAGTTTCGACTCCTCGAGGTCTTGAGAAAAGTCCTATACAGCGACGCGATCTAAAATGACACCGAACAAAAGAGTAGAGAAAAGCATGCGCCAGAGTGGTGGTTCAAACCACCGACCTCTTGCAAAGATAGTCAGTGCTTTAACCACAGCACTACTGCTCTCTCACTGCACTAGGAAAGAAACTGATTCATTGATTATTATTATTTTTGTTGTTATTATTATTATTATTATTATTATTATTATTATTATTATTATTATTAATTATTATTATATTATACGGTCACTGATCTATGTTGAAAACAAATTAGTTCTTGTCAACTAATGTTTTGGCATAGTCCCTCCATCTCTAATGTGACCGGCTGAGACAGGAGTCATGGTATCCCCGCCCTGTCTCGTGTGTGGCAGCACATAAAATTGTCAGACGTCAGTCTTGGGGCCCTCCATAATATAGCCTATATAGTGTTGATGTTGGACGTTAAACCAACTCAACAAATCAACAACCTTCCATCTACTCAGAAACCACATTAAAACCAACTGTTCTCTCTCCATCTCTGAGCATCCCATATTAAAACAAACTGTTCTCTCTCCATCCCTCAGTATCCCATATTAAAACCAACTGTTCTCTCTCCATCCCTCAGTATCCCATATTAAAACCAACTGTTCTCTCTCCATCCCTCAGTATCCCATATTAAAACCAACTGTTCTCTCTCCATCCCTCAGTATCCCATATTAAAACCAACTGTTCTCTCTCCAAGATATTACAGAAGGAATGGCACTTGGAAATTTGTGACAATGGATATTACAGAAGGAATGGCACTTGGAAATTTGTGATAATGTATATTATAGAAGCAATGGCACTTGGAAATTTGTGATACTGGATATTACAGAAGGAATGGCACTGAGAAATTTGTGATAAAAGATATTACAGAAGGAATGGCACTTGGAAATTTGTAATAATGGATATTACAGAAGGAATGGCACTGGAAAATTTGTGATAATGGATATTATAGAAGGAATGGCACCGAGAAATTTGTGATAAAAGATATTATAGAAGAAATGGCACTTGGAAATTTGTGATAATGGATATTACAGAAGGAATGGCACTGGGAAATTTGTGATAATGGATATTATAGAAGGAAAGGCACTTGGAAAATTGTGATAATGGATATTATAGAAGGAATGGCACTGGGAAATTTGTGACAATGGATATTATAGAAGGAATGGCACTTGGAAATTTGTGATAATGGATATTACTGAAGGAATGGCACTTGGAAATTAGTTATAATGGATACAACCTTGACCAGTCCTTGTATATATTTAGCAGACGTGAAAAAGAACAAAATCTCTAGTTTTAACATAATAGGTAAAAGAGGCTTGTTATATCAGTTCTAGGTATGTACAAGTAGAATTTTTTTTTCCTCATATTATAGAGATACTCTAAATTTTTAAAAACTCCCCCCAAAAAAATGTAACACAAGAAAAGTAACATATTTATCTTTTCACCCTTTTCCTAAGCCTTTGCACACATTATGGAAAGAGAAAAAGCTAATTTCCTCACAATCATTTGATACAAGCGTGACAAACGAGTGCATTCTAGATCCAGGTTTGCAGTAGTCCACTGGTCGCTTGCCATATTTGTCTCGAGAGTTTGGGTCTAGGCTCCAGCCGAGCTGCTCTCTTATTGACAGTAGTAGGGTGAATGACATCGCAACATGATCGCTCTCTGGCAAAGTCAAGCTCTCCAGACAGACGGCGTGCAGCAGAGACCGTCCTTCCCCGTCTGGACAAACAGTCTCGATCGGAAACAGGTTTCCTGACTTTAAAAGATCGCAGATGCAGCCAAAATCATCCCAAGTCAGAACTGGAACAAAAACATAAAGGTTGATGGTAAAAGCGTTTCAAGTGGATCCAAATCTACTACATGTACAGAAGATGACTGCGTATTATCGCAGATGCAGCCAAAATCATCCCAAGTCAGAACTGGAACAAAAACATAAAGGTTGAAGGTAAAAGCGTTTCAAGTGGATCCAAATCTACTACATGTACAGAAGATGACTGCGTATTTCTCAATGGCTAGGTTATAAGAAGATGCTTAATTCATGAGAAAATTATGGTTGATTTGTACTGCCTTTCTAATTGGCCATGACGCCACATAGAAATGGACTAACGAACAATCTAATCAGTTGTCAATGCTTTGAGGGTTAATAAGCTGTGTACGTCTGGAGGGAACACTTGAAAAACAATAAGAAGTACAGGTTTTGTATATTTTATTGTAATTATCTTGATTATTAAGCCGAATCTCATGTGTGAGTGGCGAGCTGGTCTACGCTGTAGGGCATTGTTCTGTCATACTGCAGGTCAACGTTTGAGCTCAAAATTGCACAAAATTATTTATCGGATTTTGTCCCCTATTGGTTGAATTGGTTCCGATATAAGTTTATCAGCTGAAACAGGAGTCCTGGTATCCCTACATTGTCTCTGTGAGGCAGCACGTAAAATAATATTTAAAACAGCATAGAAAATCAATTACCATTATGCATACTAAGTCTCGTGAGTGCATGGAAGGGCGTATCTTTCTCAGAGACTGCCAAACTAGCAAAGTCAGCTTGCCGCTCTAAAAGGATAAGCATCAGGCGCCCTACATCAAACTTCACTCTCGGGGATAGGTTGCAGATTGTCTTCAGCTCTGCCGTTCTGCAAAGGTAACCAGCCATCACCCCCAGATCTGCAAAAGGGATAAAGCCATTAGCGTCGGGTGCTTGGAAAAGAGAGAAAAAACAACAACTTTGACTGAGAGATTTGTTTTAAAAAATCGTTCCGCTTAGATATTATAATGTAGCCTATAGTTTTTCTTTTCAGCTTGTATCTAAAAAAGTGCCACTCTGGGGATTCAAGATCAGTCTAAAGGCACAGACAGAGAGGAGTCACCTTGCAGCTTTTAGCTTCGAGTCCCAAATGACAAGACTGGGCTAAACTCAGTCCTCAACTTTTTTTTGCAGGGGTTTGGGAGTAGGAGACTAGCGACTACGCTCTGTCGTGGATAAATCATTCTCTTGTAAATAAATTAACTCCTCCCCAAACTGCCATAAGACAGTACAAAAAAAAAGTGAAGAGAAGGCCCTCCCACTTTCTCTGATATCAGATTACAAAACACAATCATTCCATAGACATTTACTGAACTGTGAGTAGATCTTGGATTTTTTAGGTATTTTTCCACAGTAGTTATAAGGAGGCTTTTAGTAAATATGGCCAAACAATGATTGTGCTTTGTGCAATAGCACTGAATTGCCTTGCCACTCAAAGAGAGCATGGTTTTATAACTCTAGACCAATACGCTCCTTATAAAAAGAAGATCATAGCTAAGGCACTTAAGCCTCTCTAAGTGACTTCATTTCTTAATTGGGAAAATCCGAATCCCACCAAAGGCAACCACTAAATCCTGACGTACAAACTTTATTTTAATTACTGAAAATACATAAATTTACTGAAAATTCGGCAAAGGTTTCCACTTACCATCAGAGAATTTAGGAGGTCCGGAAAGAAGAGTGTTCACTTCGCTCCAGTTTCCCTCACGGGTCAGTTGTGCTAGTACCTCAGACCACACAGAAACCAACTTAGGTCTCAAGTCAACCAGGATCGGGCGGGCGCTTTCACCTGATAACAGATGCCGTGTGTGAAAAAATTATGAGAAAATGTGAACCAACTAGGGTAAATGAGTCAGGACTCGCAACCTGATAACAGATGCCGTGAGTGAAAAAATTATGAGAAAATGTGAACCAACCAGGGTAAATGTGTCAGGACTCGCAACCTGATAACAGATGCCGTGAGTGAAAAAATTATGAGAAAATGTGAACCAACCAGGGTAAATGAGTCAGGACTCGCAACCTGATAACAGATGCCGTGAGTGAAAAAATTATGAGAAAATGTGAACCAACTAGGGTAAATGAGTCAGGACTCGCAACCTGATAACAGATGCCGTGAGTGAAAAAATTATGAGAAAATGTGAACCAACCAGGGTAAATGTGTCAGAACTCGCAACCTGATAACAGATGCCGTGTGTGAAAAAATTATGAGAAAATGTGAACCAACCAGAGTAAATGAGGCAGAACTCGCAGTTGGACTTCTTGAGTTAGTTACAGTGTGTACATAAGCATCAAGTTCACTCTAAGAGGTTGAATATATTTAACTCTATCATATCTAGAGCCGGAGGTAATTATTCTTTTTTGAAAATGAAAAAGGACAGTAAAGAGTAGTCTTTTTCTTTTGTTTAGAGGGCTCTAGCTCAAAACTTATAATAGTCACCTTTGATTGACTCACCCTCGTTGACACAAAAATGATATTTGATACTGCCCATATTCTAAGACTTGTATGACTCCCTAAAGCTTTAGAACAAGGGCGAACCAAACAAGTCAAAATTTTCTTTTTATCAGTAATTTATAGTATGTTGCCATCCCTCGAGTAGCCGTTCAATGGAGGCCAGAGGGACACAGGAAACGCGGGCGATCGAAAACCACCTGGAGAAGGACAGTGGAGGCAGAGGCAGCAGCCATGGGACAGTCATGGGGCACCTTGAGGATGCTGGCTCAAGACCGTGGGCGATGGAAGGAGTTTGTTGCTGCCCTAATTGCCAACGGCAAAAAGGGCAGTAAGTAAGTAAGTCATAGTATGTTAAATATCATCAAATGCACTTTTGAAGGTATACAAGTTTTCGCAACTCTCGATTCTTGCTAGAACCAAGGATAATCTTTTTTTTCTGAAAATAAAAAAGCAATATACTCAGAGGTGCCAGATTCACCCAGCTTGCATCACACACTCATTAAAACAGAACAACGGAAAAAGACCAGTTACATCGCCATATAGTTTCTTCCTCGGGAGCTTAAGAGACGAACTAACATAGACTCCAGTTTCTCTTGACAAATGTTTGTTTGTTTGTTGTCGCTTCGCATCCAAAGTCAGCACTATATAGTTATATTGTAAACAGACCCCAAGACTCAAATTTAAGCCAACCAGGGTATCCTGACACAAGTTGCTGATAAATATTTTTGAACTAAAGCCAACTCAACATTTACTCTTCAAATGGAAAAAAAATTATCTCAAATAATAGTAATACATATTTGTATCTATAAAAATGCATTTGATGCTTTTTGACCAATTATAAATTATTCAAAAAGCTAAAATTCCAACTAGTGCTTTATTCATCCTGTTGCTGCACAAATGAACTAAAGAGAAACTTGACTGACTAGACTTGAGGCCATGTCGTATTCCAGTTTCTCCTAGTAGAAACAGACAAAATAAATTCGTAGGTCTATTTAATGTTATTACCTAAATTTTTTTTTTTAAACCTGCACTGGGCAAAACCCAAATTGTTTACCTGGGGGGCATAAGTGGAAAAACAGTAGCTTTCTATTTGGGAGGTTCAGGTTCGAGTCAATAGTTCTACAAACTCATTTATCAGGTTTGGCACCCTACTGGTTGGGTGTGTGTCAGTATAAGGCGACGACTGAGAAAAGTACTGGCCCCAAACTGTCTCTGTGACTATGCAGCACTTTAAATAATCAGACAATAGTCTGGGGACCCATCTACAATACGGCCTAGTTGCTGACGTTGGATGTTGAGAAACCGCAAAGCAAACTTCTAACCTGAGAGCTTTGAGACTTGGAGCACAGCCTCTATGCAGAACTTGATTTCCTCCTGTTGGTTGCTAGTAGCATCGAATCCTTGCATGAAACTTTTACAGGCCTCGGCATATTTCTTCAGCTTGGAATAGGCTTGGCCTTGCCTGAGGTAGCTCTGGCAAAAGAAAATATGTCAAGTTATCATTCATTTAGTCTGGCATAGTTACACGTCACGCTTTTCTTGCTACGTATAAATTTTGTATATATATATATATAGGAAAATTTTCTGCTGGGGATTCTGTAACGTGCCCACCCCTTGATAGCTATTGAGATTTTAAAGTTAACACTCTGATATTATAACCCTAGCTGGAATTGAACCTCGCCCTCGTTTGTTTGTTTTTTAATCACAGGACAAGATTAGAAGGTAGCCTTTCTTAAATCACAAGACAAGATTAGAAGGTAGCCTTTCTTATATCACAAGACAAGATTAGAAGGTAGCCTTTCTTAAATCGCAAGGCAAGATTAGAAGGTAGCCTTTCTTAAATCACAAGACAAGATTAGAAGGTAGCCTTTCTTAAATCACAAGACAAGATTAGAAGGTAGCCTTTCTTAAATCACAAGACAAGATTAGAAGGTAGCCTTTCTTATATCACAAGACAAGATTAGAAGGTAGCCTTTCTTATATCACAAGACAAGATTAGAAGGTAACCTTTCTTATATAAGAAGACAAGATTAGAAGGTAGCGTTTGTTTGACGGGTATTCCAATTCTCTATTGAACTGATCCTATTTTTAACTTAAAGGAAGAGCTGGCTTTAATGGGTAGTGCACAGGGCTTCTGTTCGGGAGGTTCCTGGTTCGATCCCTCGATTGTGCAAATCAACCAACCTTCACAAATCCAGCATTGTTGCGTAGACTTTTCTCAGTGGCTGCCAAAGCCTCCTTGGGCTCCTCTTTCTTCAGATGCACAGCGGCCATGTTGCTGTAGAGAATCGCCTTCTCCTCCTTCAGACTGCGTGGAAACTTCTCCGCTATCTTTAGAGCCATCGTGTAGCCGTCTAAAGCGGCGATAAAGTTGTTGGCGACGAGGGCCTCATTGCTGCGCTTGCGAATTTCTTCCAGGCGGTGAACAACTCCTTCGCCTGTTTTCGGAAATCGATAAAAATGGCGGAAAGATAAAAGTCATTAAAGCTCACTCCTAGGTCTCAAGAGAAGTCCTCTACCGCAACAGAAATAAACACCTTCCTATACTTTCAGAAACTGATAAGCATGTCCATGATGGAAATTAATGAAACTTTGGTCCTCTTTCTAGAAATTGATAAAATGACTCAAAGTTGAAAATGAAAGAAAAGAATAAGATAAGATTTCTTACTTTTATTGTGTCTTACAAAGAAATTGGTGTTAAAAAAAAATGTAAAGTAAAAAAGATTATATTTATTTCTTAAAATGATATTCAACTTCCGTGCAAAGCTTTTCCACACTTTGGATAAAGATTATTGGATTTGAAGATTTCATGAAAATAATTGACCAATTTGAAAAGTACCGGTATCGAAATGTACTGTAATTTTTTTTTTCTTTAAGGAGCATTATCAGTTCTAAAACTGGCATTTCAAGAAATAAGTTACGTCACAATCTGCAGGAGTATACAAGCTTATACCAATCAGTTAAAACAATCCTGACTATCGCCTTCCAAACCAAATGAACAATTTTTAAAGCAGTAAAAAAAATCACATGCATCATCATTATCTCTGAGAAATGTATGCGACCCTATTAGCCCAGTTATAGCCTACGGTCGTAAGTACAACGCGGTGGTAAGCTTACGACTCGTCTTAAGATAAAAGAATAAAAAGACTTTTGACGAGTTGTAAGCTACTGCTACGTTGTACTTATAAACCATGGTCAACCAGCCTTACCTGGGGATTGAGTAGCACTGAGGAGGGTCTTGTGAAACTGGTGTGACGCAGGGAGGTACTCGTGGGGCATCTTACCCCGCAGATCACGTTCTTGGGACAGGCAGCCCTTAGCCAGCAGGCTTTTCAATACAATCTGTAGGAGAAAGCACGCCACTCTGATAATGTATTTTACGATATGTGAGAGTATAAAAGCTTCTATTATAATGCATTTTACTCTCTGTATTATTATTTGTAGTAGTAGTAGTAGTGGTAGTAGTAGTAGTAGTAGTAGTAGTAGTAGTAGTAGTAGTAGTATATAGAATATAAAAAAATCGCAAAAATACAATTGCGCATATCTTATACCAGGTAACACTGATTACTGTAAACAATATAAATAAATAATTGAATAAATTAACAAGCATTCTTTATACATAGCGAGATATTAATAACATGTTCTACATTTGAAGAAAAAAAATGTATATTATGCTTTAACAATACTCTGAGCCAAATATACAAAAGAAGAAGAAAAAAAGAGAGAGACAGGTATACCCCCACCCCCTCGTCTCAAAAATTCCTTCCATTCAAATTCTCAAATTCTGTTTCGAATCCGCCAACATACCTCTGCCTTTTTGGAAGTTGCACAGTTTGGCGCCTTGACAAAAGCGTGGAGAGGAGTGTTGTTCTGGCGATCAGTGCAATCGTAGTCCATGCAGCTCAGACACTCCCAGGCCAGATCTAGAAAGCTCGGCACTTCTGCAATGAGCAGGTTTAGAGAAAATAAAAATAATAATAATAATAATAATAATAATGATGATAATGATAATAATAATGATAATAATAATAA
>RQTK01000092.1:480393-519149 GCA_003991915.1 Elysia chlorotica
TAATCTTGTCTTGTGATATAAGAAAGGCTACCTTCTAATCTTGTCTTGTGATATAAGAAAGGCTACCTTCTAATCTTGTCTTGTGATTTAAGAAAGGCTACCTTCTAATCTTGTCCTGTGATTAAAAAACAAACAAACGAGGGCGAGGTTCAATTCCAGCTAGGGTTATAATATCAGAGT
The DNA here is from genome assembly GCA_003991915.1 of Elysia chlorotica. Classification (NCBI taxonomy): domain Eukaryota; kingdom Metazoa; phylum Mollusca; class Gastropoda; family Plakobranchidae; genus Elysia; species Elysia chlorotica. The sequence goes on from RQTK01000092.1 coordinate 480,574, forward strand.
GTTAACTTTAAAATCTCAATAGCTATCAAGGGGTGGGCACGTTACAGAATCCCCAGCAGAAAATTTTCCTATATATATATATATACAAAATTTATACGTAGCAAGAAAAGCGTGACGTGTAACTATGCCAGACTAAATGAATGATAACTTGACATATTTTCTTTTGCCAGAGCTACCTCAGGCAAGGCCAAGCCTATTCCAAGCTGAAGAAATATGCCGAGGCCTGTAAAAGTTTCATGCAAGGATTCGATGCTACTAGCAACCAACAGGAGGAAATCAAGTTCTGCATAGAGGCTGTGCTCCAAGTCTCAAAGCTCTCAGGTTAGAAGTTCCTAAAGCTCTACCACCTTAGCCAGCACGGTCCCCTGCACTCTGTATATTATCAGCCATCTTTCTTGTGGCACATAGCCAGTCTGTTATTAAACTTATGAGACAAAATGAACAGCACAAAAATAACAACATGTGTTCAAGCACCAGTGTTGTCATGACGACCAGTAGAAGTTGAGAGAATGCTTGGGGAATCTATTATGTTATTAAACTTGTGAAACAAAAGAAAAATTATACAATAACAACAACAAAACAACAACGACAAAAACAACATACTCCTCTAATGTTGCCATGACAACCAGTAAAGGCTGAGAGAATGCTTGGGGAATCTACAGAATACAGAATTAGAAAAAAACTTTATTTATCTCAAACTCAAAACAAATTGATGAGGAAACAGTCCTCACATGAAGAATTAGGCTGTACTCTGCATGCCTGTATGTTAGTGTGTCCATGTGGGTGTGAGTAAGTGTGTGTGTGTGTGCGTGTGTGAGTGTGTGTTTTAGCATATCTCTCCCCCCCCGCCCCTCCCCTCTCCCTCTCTCTCTCTCTATATATATATTATATGCATCTCTTTCTCTCTCCTATATCTCTATCCCTCTGTCTCAAATTCTGTTATTAAACTTGTGAGACAAAATATCCAAATGACAACAACAACAACAACAACAACAACAACAGCAACACATGTTAAAGCACCTCCTTCCACACTTAATGTTGCCATGACAACCAGTAAAGGCTGAGAGAATGCTTGGGGAATCTATTCTGTTATTAAACTTGTGAGACAAAATATCCAAATGACAACAACAACAACAACAACAACAACAAATGTTAAGCACCTCCTTCCACACTTAATGTTGTCATGACGACCAGTAGGGGTTGAGAGAATGCTTGGGGAATCTATTATGTTATTAAACTTGTGAGACAAAATATCCAAATGCAAACACAACAACAACAACAACAACAACAACAACAACAACAGCAACACATGTTAAAGCACCTCCTTCCACGCTTAATGTTGTCATGACCACCAGTAAAGGCTGAGAGAATGCTTGGGGAATCTATTATGTTATTAAACTTGTGAAACAAAAGAAAAATTACACAATAACAACAACAAAACAACAACATCTTCCCGCTCAGCATTTGGCTTCCAACCCCTTTTCTCTCCTCTCTTTCTTTTATTTCACTTGGGTAATTCACAACCTTTTTGTCCATATTATACAAATTCTTGTTATAAGCGTTTCTTACATAAAAAATGCATTATTTGCTCTTACTCCCTATTACAAGTTTTTAGCTACAGCCTAGAAACATACTATATTGACTTTTCTTTATTTTCAAACAAAGCTGATTATCTCATGCTATAAACACAGTGGAGTTAGTCCTTCTTCATGGCTCTAAGCAAAAGAGTGGAAGCTCATAGACTACTGGACTGAACAAAAACATGATTATCAAAGTGAAAAAGTAAAGACTGAAAGGTAAAAGAAGGATAAATTGATGCCTTAGAAAAGGTTTACATAAAGCTATGGTTTATGGCTAGCAGGGTACACTGCACTTGACCTAATTCCGACATCTATTAATTCATAATTTCCCTTTATTAGACATACCTAAAAGAGTCCAGAATAAGTCTCTATTCATTACTATTTGCATATTTTCGCTTAATTTGATACTTTCCTACTTCACTTCTTTTATTTCGACTTGTACAGTTTCCAACCCAATATGACATTAATACTTTTTTTTTTTAAAGAAGAAAAAAAAAGCATCTGCTTGTGTCTGTATTAGGCTGATACTAGATAACCCAGCAAAAATTAGTAAACTTTGTACAGGTTAGACAAGCAAACGCATGCACAAAGAACACCATTGAATAGATCCATATCTTGACCCACAACCCACCATTCCAGCTTTGTGAGAAACTTCATGTCGAATCAGAAGATAATATAGTGTTTTGATAGTGGGTATCTCAAAACACTATATCTTCTAACTCGACATAAAAGTTCTGGTCCCAGTAATGTCTAATAATCAGGTATGCACTGTAGGGTCTATATCTTAAGCTGATTTTCACTGTAACTCAAAGCCTTAATTTCATTACCAAAACATGTGACTAACGAGTGTCTCGCTGCGCATTTTTCTGGCATGTATTAAGTTTTCCATTGTACATGCATAGTATTAACTGGCATACGTCATACCAGTGTTTCCTCTGAGATGCTTCAGCATCTGTCCGACATCCATCCAGTGGTACTGAAAACCAGGCACGTCTGCCAGCTTGTGCATGTAGGTCGCCGGTTCAAAGGTCACACCGTAGTTGCCTGTGGTAAGCAATGCTATGGCAGCATAATTGTTTCCTTCTCGGAGTGATTCCAGTACCACAAACCACCCTCGACAGTTAATGTCACCAAATGGCACCGACTTTGAAAAGGATCTGAACTTTTTAAAGTCTTCTGGTTCTGTGGAGAGTTTAATAAGGAAATTTTGTGGTAATATTCCCGATAAAAAAGATACAAATGTGGACTGCTTAGAGACAGAAATATTTTTTTTTTTTTTAATCCTCTCAAAACTAGAGACAAATAATATATTATGCCACTCATCTAACTCAGTGATGAATTGGTAGCATTATACTGACACCTACTCAACCAGCAGGGGACAAAGTTCTATATAATAAATCTACCCACTTTAAGGATCGAAACAAGGACCTCCTGAATATAGGCCCAGCACCCCACCACTTTAGCCCGCTTGCTAAAGAAGATGGAATAATTTTTATAAGAGATGCCTTGACACTATTTTTGATTACCATTACTTTCTTTGTTTTATTTTATTTTTATCATGATTATCAACTATCATGGTAGATAAATGGGAGATAAATACCATTTCTGCTTTACTCAAAACAAAACAAAAAATTGGGATTCACTATATATTAATTTTTTATAGGTTAATTGATTTATAAATATAGGGATTTACCAGTGACTTTTGCAAGACATACGGAAAGGTCTGCAATATGCCTAAGCAAATCCAGATTCTCCATCTCAGCTTTCAGGAAACCCCTGAAGAGATACAGGGATGCTCCTGCAAAGTCACCTTGAGTGTGTTTCGCACGTGCTGCAAATACATATGGCTGTGCGCACACACAAAAAGTTATAACAGAAATATAGTCACCTAAGAAAAAAGAAAAAAGACATTGGACAGGTTTTTGGTCTATTGGTCCTGCCCTAGTGACCTTTTTGGCTTATACAACAAACTGAAATAAGTTTTTAAGGTATTGTATATATCAGAAACAACCATTGGTCCAGATATGGAAAAATATCAGAAACAACCATGGATATTTACTTGGATATGTCAGAAACAACATTTGATCTTGATTTAGACACAACCAAAACAATCACAGGTCTAGATTTGGATACATATCAGAAACAACAACTGATCTAGATTTGGATGTATATCAGAAACAACAACTGATCTCAATTTAACATTACAAGCAGATAAAAAATATATATTTTGAGAGTTCACAAGCACTAAAGATCAACCTTGTACTTTTGACCTCTTTATTCTGTTAATTATTGGCACCTGATGCATCCAAATGCTAGATCTATCTGATCCTGCTCACTTGAGACTAAATTTGAGACTCGGTATTCATATCTAGACAGATGTAATGGTAACATGCAAGAATAAGAAACCAGTTTCATGACAAAATCAACACTAGTACAATGTATTATTTATATTTTTCACAGAATCCATTAGTAACATCTACAGCGGAAAAGACAATATTATGACAAAGCCTAGGCTGTAGATTGATGTAACATGAAGGGTTCAACTAAAAAACAGACAAGCTAAAATTTTTAACACTATCTGTCATAAAAATCTTTAAATGTGGGAGATGAAATAGCATATTTTATTCGTGTAATCAAATAAAATGGTCTAAACTACATAAAGCCTGAAACTTATTTTAAAGATCTTTAAAAGTAAAATTTTTAAACCAAGAAAAAAGAGTGGCGTTTATTTTTTACCCTGGCCCTGGGCAAAGATTTAAATGGTAAACCGAAAATTCTGATTTGAACTACATGTATCAGTACAACAGTCAATTCTCTAATTGGGGGAAGGGGGGCTTTCAATTGTAATATCAAAGCCATAAAAATCAACAAAAACTGCAACTGCAAAGGGTGTTCTTTGAGTCCATATTTGTTTTATGCGAGTTGTACTGGGTTGTTTTTTATATAAAAGTCAACTGAACCATTACTGTTTTTTCAAAACCTATTTTTTTAGTATAGGTATTTGAAAAAAGAAGGCCGGAAAATTTTAATTTCTTACTGTACATCTTTCTTTTAAGCAGTGCATTCTGAAATAATATGTTGTTTTATAATTTTATTGATGCCATAAGCAACAGAGATCTGGCGCTGGATCTAGAGTGGGGATTATAAATTGCAATGCAGATACTAGGAAGTAAAAAAATATATATTTCGCATCACTGGCTTGTTTCAGTTATTTTCAATAAGGCCTACTATTATTTATATTGTAAAGAATGATCATTGATCACAAATCCATCTGAACAACATAAAATATAAATTAGCAAACTTACAGATCAAAGAGCACCACCTGATAGAAGTAGTTATGAGTTACACAAACATTTCACATTTATTATTATTTTTATTTTTATTTTTTTAAATCATAGCTGCCAACTTCAGAATGCAAATACAGTTTTTAACGCTTTAAATGTAATTTTTTAAATCTGATCCTGGGTTTCGAACTGGACATCTCTTTATTGAGATTCGAACCATGTGCTCTACCACTTACGCCAATTTGTCTCTTTCGGTCTAATATTGAGGTGCCGATTTATATTACAGAATAAGATCTACATCAATATCATCGGATATCAACTAAACGTAGAATTTGAAGCAACTGTCTAGATTTAAACTGCTCGTCCAGTGAGCCAAAGCCTTAAACTAGATCTATTTGGGAACAAATTGTTTTTTTTTTTCTATGGTATAATTGCAACCGTCTTCAATGCGCAAGTGTCCATTGAATATTGGAAATTTAAAAATATGACCACAAAAAAACAATGTCTCTATAGGACAAGCTATACATTTAAAAAAAAACATTTTTCTTAAAATATACATATGTATGCATGCGACCAGTGGCCAACTGCTGCAAATATCATTCTTATACAATTGCGGGCAGGCTGAGTCTAGAATAGAGTGATAGATAGAACAAAAACAAAGCAAATGGATTGACAGGTTGCCGTTGGTAGAAGTATGTTAATATCAACCACACTTGTCAAAAAACAGTCACAAAAAAATGATACCAGTCTATAGATCTATGCGGGAGTGCATAAGACTTGACCTCTTTTGCCGAATTTAAAAACTTTTATATAAATTCCTGGACAGCCAAAAATGGTTTTGTATGTTTTTACATGTAGCACTAATACAGACAGGCGTACTCCATAGCCCAAATATGTACTTAATGTGTAATATACATACTTGTTGAAAGCTATGAGTTATAACATGTACCACCACCGCCGCCACCACCACCACCCCACACCACCATCTTCATCACCATCTTCATCATCATCATTACTATTATTATTATCATTATTATTATTATTATTATTATTACTACTGCTGTTGCTATTGTCTATGTGTTTTATTTGTGCTGCTTATACAGACCACCAAATGTGCACAAATAAAGCTATATCATGAATCATCTTATCTTATTCATAGAATTACAAAGATATGCTCACCACATTACGCTACACTAGATTTCTGCAAGCACTCACCACATCAATGTGAGTTTACAGTTTGTATTTACAGCACGTCAGCACAGTAACCAATACATTGTGCCCATGATATCTTAAAAATGGCTGCTGTAAAGTCTTTCATATCTATTGCTATAGCAGCAATTGCCAAGTGAATGTGAAAGAGCTCTGCACCATTTAAAATTTGTTCCTGAGTGGCCGTTTCATAAATCTTGTGTACTCTAAGAGCACAAGTGAAACACTGAGATGTTCTGCTTATATTGATGTCCCAAAAAAATTCTGCATCATTTTTTAAAGAAGTGCACAGGAGTTTGAAAGAATAACCATGCTGTAAGTCAATTCCTGGAGAGCAAAGATGAAAAAAAAAAGGATTCAATGTGACAGACAGACAGACAGACAGACAGACAGACAGACAGACAGACAGACAGACAGAGACAAACAGAGACAGGGGATTGACAGACAGAGTCACTGACACATGGTAAACCATTTATAAGAGGATACAAAAGAGAAAAAGAGGCAAGGTAGTATAATCATATGCATACAAAAAAAATTAAAGATTTTCAAAATTCAAAGACATAGGCTAGGTCTACTTGCTTTTATATCTTTATATGCCAAGTGTTTGCCACTGTTTGAACGCCAAAATAAGAGGTTATTGGTGTGAAAGGTTGTTTCAAGGCTCCACACCTAATTGATCCTCGCAACTTTCACTTAAGTCTGTTAAATCCCTGTAACTGGCATAGAAATAAACTATGCAGATACATGTACTTAAAAAAAAAAAAACAAAGAAAAAAAAAATTCCTCTAAATATCTAGCACATATAGAGTAAAACTAAGTTCTGCAAAATATTTTTTTCTATTCCAGGAAATTCACTTACTACGAACAGAAGCCAATGGCTGGATTAAAGGTAAACAATGTTTTGTGGCAGGCCCACAAACACCAGATATGGTGTTCATAAGTCTCCCAAGGTTATCCGGAGGTGGTTCCATTCCGATACTCTGACTTTGTTACGCCGCTAGATCATGTGTAACCTGAGAAAGATGAAAGTAAGCTAATATTTAACAAAATAATAATAAAAGTCAATAATACTCAATTATGAGGGAAACAAGATTTTTTCATCAAAATATCCATATTCACAAGAATAAAAATAATGTCAATCAATTATATATAAGTGTTTCATGCATTTTCAATATGAAACAATTTTAAAAGCGATTTGGGCTTTTAATTTTTTTTATTATACAGTTTACATACAAAAAGTCAATAGAAAAGTTTAATACATAAAAAGGAAGATTCAATCAAACAATGTTGATCATATGATTTTTGAAAAATTGCAGGATTTTTATCAAAAGCCATGAATTTTTTTTTCTTGTGGAAACCTCCTCAACTGTATGACCTCCTGAATAAAGTGGTATCTGTTTTTAAGATTATCTTAGGCTTTATATTCTCTGTGTACCATTTTTGTAATTCAGTCACCGCTTAATATAAGCTTGGGCTGAGACAGGAGTCATGGTATCCCTGCCCTGTCTCGTGTGTGGCAGCACATACAATTGTCAGACGTTCGTCTTGGGGCCGTTCCACAATATAGTCTATATAGTGCTGATGTTGGACGTTAAAACCAACTCAACTCAACTCAACTCAAGCTTGGGAGAAATGAAACTTCCAGGCTTGTTCCCAAGAGATTTATTTTAATCTGATTCTACTGTACAAGCTAGTGATGTTGCATGGAATGACAGTCATATTATGATGTGAGAGTAAAAGTATAGTTACACCTAGAGTGATAACAAAAATTGAAAAGATAAAATAGATCTGATCTTTAACTAGATGGGAACCATACAGTAGGGCCTATTTTAAAAAACCAAGCTAACCAACCTAGCCTGACTTTATGTCTGATTGGTCTATTAAAAATAGAAAAATGGCAATCATAAATTAGCTTTCCTTGACAAAACAAAGCATTTAAGAGGATATAATTCACATATATATATGTTTATATATTTAGATGGTATTAAAATCCCTTCAGAACAAAACTAAAAGACATTTAAAACAAATTGCGCCGATAGGAGCAGTAGTTTTGGTGCCAAAACAAATGCAAAAAATTAGGCTGTTTTTTTAATACAGTATGTGTCAAGAAAATTATCATATTATATACAATATTGGAACTGTTTTGGTGAAAAAATTTCACAAAGTTCAAAGTTAGCTTCATAATTATTTCAGCAATATTTCCTGCTTTTAAGTTTAAAACTAATATTTCTTGAGCAAGTCTGCAATGCAACGCAACTAGACTCATATAGCGAGGTCAAAATTCAAATGTAGAAAGCGATCTAAGCCAGTATCAAGGAGAAAAACTTCAGGGAACCACTGATCAAGGATAGTGATGAAAAAAAAATGGCATCTATAGGTGCTTAAGTCAATAATAGTACACATGCTCATCGCGTTGCAGGAAAAGCAGGAAAGAGAGAACTACAGCTCTTCTGGCTTCCAATAATGGTCAGGTATGACCTACTCCTTTCAATTATGAATCCACATTAACAAATTATCAGTAATGGTAGCAGCCAACATGGTGTTACTGGGGGTAGAGGGTCCGTCTCCTATGCAGGGGCTACGAAGGGTAAGAATTCTGTTCGAGCAAACTTTATGTCTACTGCTTGGGTCAGTGTAACACTCTGAGGTCCCATCGCAGTGTAGAGTCTTACTTGAGTTGAGACCTGGGAGTAGGAGATCTCTTTGCTAGATCTCCAACCAAAGATTACTAGACAATAGGGTGATGATGAAAAAGATTTTCCCTGCAACAACTGCATGCTTTGACAACAGTTCTTCTTCACAAAAGCAATACAAGAGTGAAATACTGTCTTTCAGGAAACTATGGCTGACACAAGCGCTGAAGCCGTCCACTAAAGCAAAGATTACATGAAAAAAAAAGGTAGGAAAAAATATGTGATGTGGTGAACCAAACCTAGATTATCTAATCTAGATCTAGTCTGGGAGTAATCAATTCTGGATCTAGATATAGATCTAGATTCAATAGATTTATTAGGGTGAACGCAGTGTTGCTGTTTCATGTATAAGTCCAATTCTAGATTTAACACGTGAGGTCTAGTCTAGCCCTAGGTCTAGATCTAAAATGAATCGAATCGAAGGCAATGCAATAATTAATATTACCTCTATTTTACAACTGAAGTCGACTACCTGACTTATCAGGTAGGCTAGGTGATTACAGATGTAATCAAACCGAAACACTCGAGATAATTATGTCATGTTTGGGCACCTTTTCAACCATGCCCAATTTCTATATTTATCACTTTCGGCGCCACGCAAAGTTCGCAGAAATCGGGTAATCCCGCAATTTATTTTTAGACAAACACACCCATCTGCAATCCAAGGTAATTACGAACATTGTTGCCACAATGTACTGCTATCCTACCTGTTCCCTTTTATATTTCCTTACTACCTAATATAATAATTTCAACCTTTTATAGTTCTAACCATAGTCTCTCAACAACAGCGGTGGCAGCAGAAGAAGAGGATTGAAGAAGTATTGTAGACCAGCAGGGGTTTCAATACCGTACTAAGTTAGTGCTCCCGTTTCGGATTGGGGGGGGGGGGGCGGGACAACCACACTATGGTCAGGATGTTGGTTCAAGGATTGTGGGAGGGGGGGGGGGGGGGGAAGCTAACCTAAGTTGTGCTAATATTAATCAAAAAGTAGTAGTAGTAGTAGTAGTAGTAGTAGTAGTAGTAGTAGTAGTAGTAGTAGTAGTAGTAGTAGTAGTAGTAGTAGTAGCAGCAGCAGCAGTAGTAGTAGTAGTAGTAGTAGTAGTAGTAGTAGTAGTAGTAGTAGTAGTAGTAGTAGTAGTAGTAGTAGTAGTAGTAGATGATGATGATGATGATGATGATGATGATGATGATGATGATGATGATGATGATGATGATGGTGGTGTGATGATGATGATGATGATGATGATGATGATGATGATGATGATGATGATGATGATGATGATGATGATGATGATGATGACGGTGATGATGATGATGATGATGATGATATTATTGTAAACTCATTACTCACCTCCGTCTGAGGCACAGTAGCTTATAACCTCCCAATGTATAACTTAAACTGCACAGACTTAGATCTAGATAGGTCAAAATATAATTGTTGAAATACTGACCGCAGTTACAGTTTTAACAAGGGAACGAAAATCCACCAAGCGTGGACATTTAACTGTTACATATCATCAGATTGTGTGTGGTTGTTTGGGCAATAAAATACGAAGGATACGGTACACTAAGCCTACGTACTAATAGGCCCTACTCAGAGAAAAATAGAGAGTGGCGCATTATGGACCTGGCAAGAAATGCTTATACAGTCTGTAGACCTAATCAGATGTAAGGTTTCAATTTCAATTTTAGCCTACTAGTACTAAGAATGAAAACAGATCCAGCTGAAACGGACTCTGTCGAAACTGAAACTTGTATTTACTGTAGGCCTAATAACTGTGCCGGGATGATTTTTCTACTGTCTCTACAATAAAAAGGATACACTGGGCCTACGTACTAATACTCACAGAAAAATAGAGAGTGGTGCATTATGGACCTCTCAAAAATTAACGGTTATACAGTTTGTAGACCTAATCAGATGTAAGGTTTCAATTTCCTAGCGGGGGCGGGGGTGACTGAAAGCTAGATCTAAATTAACAAAGTGTTGGCAGATTTGAGCTTTTCACGCATTCTGGATCGTCTAAATTGAGTTTCTTTTAGTTGCGATGCATAATTATGGCAGTGAAAGCTTAAGACGTATGCACAACTTTTACAAAAGATGTTCTGTTATACATTTTCAGTTCTCTAAGTGTATTTTATATCAAAGGGAATTTGAGGTTTTCAGTTTTCAACTTTGTTTTACTATAATTTATATTATGACATTCTAGACGACACAACCATAAATTATAGCAAAACACACGATTCAATTAAAGTGAACGATCAGAAATTGCATACTTTACAATAATAAACATACGGAATAGCCAGGTACAACATCTGTGCAGTGGCGTCGGCGTCGCCTGGTGTAGGGATTGGCGCTCGGCCCCATCCCACTGTTTGGGCGAGTTTAGCAGATTTGTTACTCATGCAATAAACATTCTAATTACACGTATTCCTAATGCAAGTTAACACAACTATTGATTAAGACTAATAATATGAAACAGTCAACTCCAACGAAACTTAAATTCTATAACGTCATGCTCAAGCCTTGTTGCAAATTTGTAACTCTGTATTTAAACTGTGGACATGGGAGTCCTAAATTGATGCAAATGGCTGGCCTTCGTTGATTCGCTACAGGATCAGTATTGGTGTAAATTTAACAAGAAGAATTTTGTAGAAAGGTGCAAAAACACAAAAAAGGCTGCTGCACTGCACTATTCATTGTATTTTTATTGCCGAATAAATAAACAGTCATTTTAGTAAATGTTATCGTAAGGAGCTCTCAGCGGGCTAAATTCGATGCAACTGGTATCCTTTAATTTTTCTTAATCTCTAAGTTCGAAAAACTTTATAAACAATAACGTAGCCAATCAGCGTATTGTTTTTCCTGTATCTCAGCGCGCCATGAAAGCAACAAATGAGCCAATTTAAATCACTCAACTTTATTCGTAAAATGCATCTAATAAAACAATAAAGCGATACGTTTTTACACAGTCTCTCTTAAATTTATTCGATAAATTAAACACTACATGGTATTAAGTTGTTTGTTTTTTTTGCGTGGATAATTTTATTCGAGTAAATTCGTGCCTTTAACTGCAGCAATCGAGTCTAGATTATAATTAGCGTTATTATTAATGAAAATTACATAATGTCCATGATATATAAGCCTAGATCTAATGTAGCCGAATCAGCAACAAAGTGTGTATGTGTGTGTGTGTGTGTGTGTGTGTAGTGTTTGGGGTGTGTCGATCAGCTTAGCCTAGCTTAACTGATCTCTACGCGAGCGTCGTAAAAACAGTTGCATACCATCAATTTACGCTTATCACTCAGTTACGATTTCCACTAAGCAAATACCACAATTTAATTATGAACGCTGTTGTTCCACACACAGGTAAAGAGTCTTTAAGACTGAAGCTAGATTTTGATCTTCCAACATCTAGACCTGGAAAAAATATAGCTAAGCTGTTGAAATAAATAATTGTCAAAGCATCTATAAAATGCGTTAAGCAGTCAAACTTTAAGCTAAGGTAGTTGACTATGGTGAAATCTTTGATGACACTGGGCACTGTGCCCCTTGCGTTTACTTACTCACCGACGCCACTGCCTAGACTACCCACCACCTTTACTGGCTCAACGAAAAAGTCAGAGTCGATTTCGCGTAGGTAGAGTGTTTCTGGCGGGCGCCACAGATACCCTAGAGTGCTTTTGGCGGCCGCCAGACAGACTCCTGAGTTTGACTGGTGGACTCTGAGTAGCCCTGGCGGGTTGGTCAGGGTGGCGTGCTACACCGGGGTCGATTTTTGTACTGTCTTTGACTAAGACAAGTTCATAATGAATGTCGTAAGCAGCTGTATTTCTTCGAGGAAACCCACGTCAGCAATACATTACATTTACTGCCCTTTCACGTCTTTCCTAGTATCCGTGATTTTATGGTCGGCATTTATAAAATTGAAAACGAAATTTAAAATGCTTCTTTTTTCGACTTATCGTTTATAAAATTAATATTCAGTTTCATTATGTTATTGTTGATAAATTACAAGTTTACAAATTGTTGCAAAAAACCTAACTTTGCATTGAGTAACAAAATTAGCCTAGTGTCAAATTCACCGTATTTATTATCCTTTAGAGAAAGCAGCAAAATCCATTGTATAACGACTTTATTGACTCTGGGATGAATTATAATAATGAATTTTGTTAGCCATCTACTTCCAGGATTGTGCTTGAAATAAAGTTTTAGTGAAATAACTTCCTAACTGTGTTCTAGATACATGAAACAGCAAAATTCAAAATTGTATTTTATTCAGGTTATTTGAGTGGAAATAACGGCTACTCGGGAGCTATGCCTGGTGACAGATTATTGCAATGTAGGCCCCTATTTCTGAGCAACTTTTTCTTTACTAAATCAAACAAAGCCATAAGCCTTATTGTTTATAATATTATATACAGTTTGTAGACCTAGTAATCAGCTGTAAGGTTTCAATTTCAAGTTTAGCCTACTAAGAATGAAAACAGATCCAGCTGAAACGGACTCTGTCGAAACTGAAACTTTATTTACTGTAGGCCTAATAACTGTGCCGGGATCGATTTTTGAACCGTCTTTGACTAAGACAAGTTCATAAAGAATGTCGTAAGCAGCTGTATTTCTTCGAGGAAACCCACGTCAGCAATACATTACATTTACTGCCCTTTCACGTCTTTCCTAGTAGGCCTATCCGTGATTTTATGGTCGGCATTTATAAAATTGAAAACGAAATTTAAAATGCTTCTTTTTTCGACTTATCTATACACATATAGATAGATAGATAGATGGAGAGAGAGATTGATTTGTTGATTGGATAATTGATTGATTGATTGATTGATTGATTGATTGATTGATTGATTGATTGATTGATTGATTGATTGATTGATTGATTGATTGGTTAATGGGTTGTTTGATTGGTGTTTATTGGTTCGCAAGGCTTCTCACTCTATAGAAACATGACAAGAACTAATATTTTACTATGTCCGAGAAAAAAAAGTAACAGAATGGTAACATCACTTTCGATTTAGCTCTCTCAGTCCTTTTATCCAATTTATGAAGCTTTTGATAGTAGGCCTAACTTTTAGTAATAAGCAATGTTTCAATTTGATCCTACTGTCAGTGCCAGTTTGCCGACGTAACCTAGGTAAATTGGGCTAAATTTTACAATAGCAACAACGACAACAACAACAACAACAACAACAACAACAACAACAACAACAACAACAACAAACATGTACAGATCAGATAGAAATTTTACAATAGCAACAACAACAACAACAACAACAACAACAACAACAACAACAACAACAACAACAACAACAAACATGTACAGATCAGATAGAATATAATTCATCCAAAATAACAATTCGCTTATAAATATAATAACGAAATGAGAAATAATAAATTTCATACTGAAATACATAATCAAAAAACACGTCTGCGATACCAGTGTCTAACGAGTTGAAAGTTTAGCTTATATCCAAGATTATCTAAGTTTCAACACATGCTATAAATAGATTACAATGTTTGAATAAAGGTTACAAGGTTACTGGAGAGAGAGAGAGAGAGAGAGAGAGAGAGAGAGAGAGAGAGACAGAGAGAGAGAGAGAGAGGGAGAGAGAGGGAAGAGAGAGACAGAGAGAGAGAGAGGAGAGAGAGACAGAGAGAGAGAGAGAGAGACAGAGAGAGAGAAGAGAGAGAGAGAGAGAGAGAGAGAGAGAGAGAGAGAGAGAGAGAGAGAGAGAGAGAGAGAGAGAGAGAGAGAGAGGGAGAGAGAGAGGTAACTGCAAAGCTTTATTATACTAGGCTATAAAATGAAAGCGTGAAATAAATGCGATAGCCAAACAAAAACAATAAACCACCTGCAAATGCATAATTTCATTGATCATGAACTATTGACTCTGAATCCACTTAAACCTTTCTAACTCCATATAAATCTTATGAACACTAATTACAGTAATGTATTTGACTATAAGAAGTAAAAAAAGGCCCAACATAATGGTAAAAAAATGGGTGCCTACAGGGTTGATTGACACTTGTCGGGGGTATTCAATACGGACCGTTAGTAAAACGTCGCGGTAGTTTACGACTCGTCCTAAGCCTTTTTATTCCTATATTTATTGGTACGCAGAGTTTTAAGCTACTGCGACTTTGTCTTTACAGCACTGGGTGCTGAAACTTCCAGTTCGATAACCGCTTTCAAATTTCTAATGAAGTGAAGAAAACCGAAGCAAAATTTAATGGGATAGGCAACAGGCTTCCAATAATTTTATAAGGCAAATTCACCGAATTGAACGAGGTAAAAAGACTTTTGTGGAACTCTAAGGATGAAAGCGATTTATTTATTTTAAATTTTAGCATAGATATGACAGAGTGTTAACTAGAAAGTGTTTTTTTTTTTTTTAATTCAGCTTACAAGCCTACTAGACTTTAAAAAATGTATGCAAACTGTCTTCTCAGTGCAGACACTATTTTGTGGGTATTCCCGAACATTCTTGAAGAATTTAAAATTTCATTTTTATTGTTTCGAAAATAATAGGTGCGCAGCGTGATGCAGAGATGTTCAATGATAATCAACTCTGGTTCACTTCCACTCTAATTTTTTTTTTGTTTTTTTTTTTTGAGTGTGTGGTTTGTTGTTTATGTTTGTTTTCTGTGACACTGCCTTCTATTTTGGAAGCTTTGGAAAAGCCCCATGGAGAAAAGTCATAAGTAGGCCCACATGTTTTAAATTTAAAGAGAGTGGGTAGGCCCATACGGTTTAAAAGTATGAAATACACCCACTACTTACCAACATTCAATTTTTGGAAATCCTGCATACCTAGCATACATAAATATTAAAAAAAAAACAAAAAAAAACTTAGGAAAATGCGTCACTTCGGCTGCAGGCCTATAATAATTATATTATCTAATTTCTAAGAATACCGTACTTAAGATTAATAGTATTTTATCTATAAACGAGATAGGACATATAACATGTGAGTATGTGATTCCTTAATGACTTTGTAATGAACCTTTAACACTGATGTTTTGCTGTTGTTTTTGTTTTGTTTACATTTGTTTGAGTTGTTTCTGAGAAAGACATGTAATAATACTTGTAGAAAGCTCCTCAATTTGCCTATTTCGTTCACAAAGGTACCGTAGTAGAGGCCGGTTGACTGAGATATTGAAAATAAATATACAAATGTAAATAATACCAACAACAACAAAAAACCAACAAAAAAAAACAAAACAAAAAAAAACAAGCAAGCAAACAAACAAACAAACCAAACCTAACCAAACAAAACAAAGAAAGAACAACAACAACAAAAATAAAACAAACAAAACAAAAACAAACAACAGCAACAATTCCTCAAGGCAATAAATTTGTTGTAATTATTATTGATTGACCCATCACCCAGTTGAGGCAAATATTGCAGTTCGTGCCCTATGCGTATCTCGATTAGTTATTGCAGGCTTTGCGTTCCACGCGACAATAATGGGAATGACATTATCACACCCTTCAGGCATAGACTTTTTTGAACGCTCATTGGCTCCGTAAGTCTTAAAAAGAGCTATGACTGTACGCAAATTTTCTTACTTGTTCTCTTTGTTGTCGCTATGGGCACCGTTATCACAAGGCATCTATTAAGGTACAAGAAATAACAGAATTATATTGCCATACTTCTATAGGCCTACCATTTAGGGAATGGGGCTGGCAGTTTGGTGGATTGATTGTGAACGGTAATTATACAATTATACTAATAAAAAGGAAACATAATCGTAGTGGAAACGCATTATTATTTCTACAAGTAGCAATCTGTGAGTGAAAATTATTTTACCATGCAACAGATCATAAGATGAGGAAAAAAAGTAAATAAAAATGTCCAAATTCAGGACTTATCACTATTAGTTAGCGTTCATGTACGGACCCAACGTATCTAAAAAGGATTTTTGTTAGTACATAAATATTGGATAGCTTAAACGCTTATGAATTTATTTTTGTGTGAACACATGCAGATACCTATTTTTTAAACTTTTTTTTCACCTTCCCCTTTTTCTTTCCCACACATCCAGCAAAAAAACAAAACAAAAAAACAACTACATCTATGTATACATTGTAATCCTTTTTATGTGAAATAGAAAACATACGAAGATTCCGACTGACCTTTTAATACCCCAAGAAATGCCAATAATGGGTCACTTCCTGTAACTCCATTACTCATAACTAAAAGCGTGCAACATGGCGAGTACAGCTTCAGCCCTGACAGTTGGTGGAAATAGAACAACAGGACAATCAGTTCGGACACAAAATGGTATTGTTTTTAAATAAATGTTTGAAAGACTTAAGATAGACAGCTTATATCGCTCGCATTTCTGCAACAGTAACAATAAGCAGTCATTCCAAAATTGTAACGTTGCTAGGGTAGCCATATACCGGCTTGTGTCTATTATGGCTTACATTCCTGAGAAGAACCTTCTGGAAATAGTCCAGATCTGTTTGGGTTTTGTTGTTTTTTTTATACGCCTTTTCCTATTTTTTAGGCGACTTTGGGGTTTTATTTGTTATATTCATATAAAATATGGATCTCGATTCCATGTAGCCCACCAAAATCTCAGAACTAGATCTAGGTTTTAGATCCTGTTTTAGTGTTTAGCTAGTTTCTCAATTAGATAGATCTAGGCCTACAGACTAGAGGCTACCCTCTCAATCTTTCTAGATTTCTCCCTCTTTTCTGTGTTCCTCTAGCCCAATCATGTCTTTCTCTATCTCTCTTGTACTAAATTTCTTATCTTTCTGTCTTTGCATTTTCGCCCACCCTCACCCCCCTTTTTTGGGGGAGGAGGGTGGGGGTGGTATATATATTTGTTTTAATGTATGCTGTGGCTGCTCGTACATGGTCACACGCGTAGACGAGATTCTAGGAGTACGACACTATCAAACAGCGGGAGGTCACATGATCTGCCGTACCACAAGAACCTTTGCTGGGAGTATGTGTCCGTATGATACGAGAAAAAGGGATTCACGGCAGCCACGGATCTCAATGCCCCCTTTTGAAATAATGGATGATTTAGAGTCGTATACCTAATTATAAGTTGAGACCGTATACATTTTTTTTTTTTAAATGCCGTCATTTTTAGAATGTGACAATTTCATGCAACAAACTGAATTTTAAGAATTACTTCTTATTTGGAAGAATTTGTAAAGTTTAGGATTATAGGCAGATAATCAACAAAGCTTAGACTAAATTGACAATTGGCCTATCAAAATATTTTTTTTAAATGCAATGCTCTTAGGTATGTTTTCTCTTTTCCTTCAGTCCTTGCTGCTATGTCCATCGCAAACATTGTTAAAAGCAGCCTTGGTCCAGTGGGGCTGGACAAGATGCTTGTGGATGACATTGGTGTAAGTCATGTATTTATTTTTCTATAAATACTTATTTCGCACATTAATAATAGTATTATGACTGTATGCATACTACATATAATAATCCTAGAATCTGTCTATAATCACTTCTCCTTTTTAAATTTAACATATTTGTTAGTGTCCTATTTAGCCATTCACATGCTTAAAGATTTTAATTTTTAGGTCACTTTGAGAACTTAATTGACTTATCACATGAAATATCATCCCATCTTGCTTTTTTTAGTGACAGTGTAGCTTGCTTCCAATTATAATCATAAGTACTTACACAAGATCAATTTGTTACTTAAAGCTATTTTTGTTTTTCTGTTGTCTCAATTAAAATTTGTTCTGTTAATATTATACCAATTACTTACATTATTTGGGTTATTTTTCTTCTAAATCTATAGATTTTTTTGGATATATTTAAGATCTTTTGTTAAAAATATTGGTAAACCTAGTTATGATATTATTTATATAAATTTTCACATTTATGGTTTTGTTTTGCGGCGGAATCACAGGATGTCACAATCACAAACGATGGGGCCACCATTCTAAAGCTCCTGGAAGTGGAGCATCCTGCTGCAAAGGTCTTGGTGGAGCTGGCCGATCTTCAGGACCAAGAAGTGGGGGATGGAACTACCAGCGTGGTCAGTAATCTTTGAGTATTGTGTCTCTAGGCATTGATGCCAATTTTTCATAAATTTACAGATTATCACTAAGGACAAGTTTGCAGGTTGTAGTTAACTTATGGTCTATTAAGAGGTTATGTAACAAGATCCCATATATGCCTTGTCCCTTTTTATGACCAAGTGTAGTAATAAAAAGATAAGAAGTCAGTTGCATCACTGCTGTAAGGTTTTTTTAACGAATCTTACACTGATAGGGAAAAGGAACTGCCAGTGTGCTCAGTAATCTTTAGAGTATATTGTCTGTAAAGTTTCTTGTAGAATCTTATCCAGAGACTGAGAAGGATCTGCCGGCGTGGTCGGTAATCATAGCGTATTGTGTCTGTAAGGTTTCCCAGCATGGTCATTAATCTTAGAGTTTTGAAGGTTTCTTGAAGAGTCTTATCTAGGGACGGAGAAATATTGTGTGTGTAAGGTTTCTGGAAGAGTCTTAATTGTCAGCGTGGTCAGTAATCTTAAGAGTATTGTGTCTGTAAGGTTTCGGAAGAGTCTGAACTGCCAGTGTGGTCAGTAATCTTTGAGCCTTATAGTTATACAGACACAGAAGGAAACTACAATTGTACCCTCTGAGGCTTCTCAAAGGATCTTACTCAGTTGTGGGTATGCGGTTCAGATTTAAATCGTAAACCACCTGCTCATCCGTCCTGTACACAAACCAGTTGCACTTGTAGTGCTGTTTCAGTGTAGGTAGCATTTTAGGTTTATTTCACCTCTTTTTTTTTTTGAGAAATGCTTTGTTTTCACCATCTTCTTGCTTTTTATAACCTCATCTTTGAAATTAAATGGGAAACCTTAGGTTGGAAAATAAATACATTAGCTACTTGAACACGATTATTATGTCATGTCGTTTAAATCTCTACTAGAAAATTTACTTTTGATGTGGGTATTTGGAATACCCAAAGACATAAATAAAATATCTATTCTAGATTAGGTTTCCAATGGTACAATGTAGACAAGACCGATGTTGCTTTTTAGTTGGATGGCAAGTTTTGCACAATGCTGTGGTATATTCTTTAAGTACTTTGATAATGAGTAGAATTTTTTTTTAGTTCAAAATGTCGACCTGGAGCATCTTAGAATTGAAAAAACTGTGGCCCCAAGTTAAGAAGTTTTCAATCTTTATCTTGCATTCATTTACAAGTATTGTCACCGTCATCTGTGACCATCTCATAGTGTTTATATTATAGTCTTGAAGAGTATCTTTAGCTGCTGACAACTATTTTTCTCTCCCCTCAGGTCATCATCGCAGCTGAGCTTCTCAAGAATGCAGATGAACTTGTAAAGTGCAAAATTCACCCTACATCTATTATCAGCGGCTACAGGCTGGCCTGCAAGTATGTGGTGGGGGGGGGGGTAATTTTTTTTTCATGCATTAGTTTTTCTTTAAAGCTTTTTTTTTACTTTGTGTAAATTGGTGTAAGAATTAATGATTCCATTTCTAATGCTGTCTCAGTTCGAGTTGTTTTATTTTGTTCTTTGGAGGGGTGGGGTTGCTCACCAATAATATATGGAATTGGTATGTTAAAACCAGTTTATGTAACAAACTGAATTGTTCCTCAACTCAGTCAGATAACATCAAGTGCCATGAACTTTATCCATTGCTGTTTGAAAGTCATTTCAATTATAGTTTTGATGTGATTTTTTTAAATTTTATTCTTCACGGGAAGCTATATTTGGACAGTCTTTTTTTTTTTTTACCTTGAATGTGTTAATTTAATTGCTTTCATAGTTGTCCTTTGCCCATAAATCTGCCTTCCGCAGCAATTTACAAAGTATACAATATAAATTTTTTAGCTCTTAAAATGCAATCTTTTGCTAAAAAATCCTTCCCTAAGAATAGGGTTAATTTAGCAAGGTCTTATCAGATTGAGACTTATTTTTAATACTAGCATTATTTTAAACTCTAATTAAGTGCATTTGAAATGACAATTGACATAAAATAATCCTTTGCATTTTCAGGGAGGCTGTAAAGTATATTCAGGAGCATTTAACGATATCTGTTGATGACCTTGGGAGAGATTCAGTGATCAACTGTGCCAAGACGAGCATGTCCAGCAAGATCATAGGGCCGTATCCTTCATAAAAGCTATTCTGAATGGTTACAAAATGGATTGTGTTCAGAAATACACATACACAAACAAAGACAAAAAAGAAGTGCTTATAAGTTTTTAATTGGATAAACATATTAATTTATTATTCTCCACCATTAAAAAGCATGAAATCTTTTTCAGGTTTTTCCAAAATTCATATCTTTTGAACCAATACAGATGGAATAAAACAAATTTTGAAGATTTCAGAAAGTCAGCTTTTTATCTTTCAAGTAAAATTCTACACCCACCCATACACCTACTGAATGTGATTCGGTTGAGTTAAGCAAGTGGGTAACAAAATCGTTAGAACACCTTGACCCTAACTTTACAGTGACTCCGACTTCTTTGCTGCTATGGTCGTTGACGCAGCCAATGCAGTAAAGACGTCTGACGGCAAGGGAGGCTTCCGCTACCCAATCAAAGCTGTCAACGTGCTTAAGGCTCATGGGCGCAGCTCCAGGGAGAGTATCCTCGTCTCTGGCTACGCTATCAACTGCACTGTGGCCTCACAGGGTAAGGCTGTAGTATATATAACAAGGTCTTCACACTGAGGTGTCATAGTTAAAACATTGTGGTAATTTAATTATTATTAAGCATACTCACCATAAGCCTTCTTTTTTCAATATCTTACGACTTGACTCAAGCGTACACCCTTGTTGTACATACAACTATAGGTGTCAGTTATATATGTCAGGTCTATTTTTTTGGGAGTGTGTTCTTTTTTTTTTCCCTCTTGGCCACTCGTTGAATATGTTGAAGTCAAACTTAGAAACTGAACTAGTCAATCTTAAGACATGCCTAAACGATTCAGTCAATTTCTATTTGAACGAAATGGGAATTTCTTGGGTGTGACAGAATTGTTAAGTCTGGTCTGGCTAGTTTAAGGGTTTGTCTTGAATATATATATATATTGCTTCAAGAAGAGTAAAGCTGCTGAGACTGTTTTAGCTGAAAAGAGATATTTACACAATTGTAAATAATCTTAAAATATTTAATGAATTATATTTTTTTATCATGAGCTTTTTGTCTGTTGCAGCCATGCCCAAGATAATGCAAAATGCCAAGATTGCGTGTCTGGACTTCAGCCTACAGAAAGCAAAGATGAAGCTTGGTGTACAGATGCTTGTAGAAGACCCTGAACAACTTGAGAAGATGAGGCTAAGGTGAAAGTCAGTTTTATCAGTTTGGGAAATGCACTGCTTTAACCTTTATTTGTACATTAGTTTCTTCTCTTCTGACAACTTGGGGTTAAATAGGGAAAAAAATTACGGTTGATAAGCTGTAATATATAATTTATAGATTGTTACAAACCTAATTGCCGTCCCATTAGTGCCCATGCTATATTAGTATATGCATGGGTGCAAGTTCGCCGGCTGTGGCCGGCATGCCGACCAATTCCGAGCGTCCGACGGATGCTGCCGGCCAAACACGATCCCGCCGGTCGGCCGGCAGATAGGGAAAAAAAAATCGTCCGATCGGACGATTTTAACTAAGAATAATAATCAAACGCGTTTCCGGTTTTGCGGTCTTATCGAACAAAAGGTAGAATAATCGAAATACCGATAGATTAATTAATAACGTTTTGTTTACTGTTTACTCGTTGTATATATCGATACTTAGGTTAATAAGAGATATGACCATTGACTAATTCACAGTGATTTATGAATGAAACAGCGTGTAGTTCGTAGCTAGCAATGTAGCATTCTCACATGCCGTGGGTACAAGTTCGCCGGCGGCCGGTATAAAAAAGGTCGGCCGATCAGAGGCGTCAGATGGACACTGCCGACCAATCTCGATGCCGTACTCCGCCGGCAGTTAAGCAAAAGAAAAAAAAAAAACGAGGGGAATGAAGTTCCAATTCCTCAACGTTCATTTGCAGTTTAGCGGTCTACTTCGGGTCAAATGTACAAAAATCGGTAGATGATCAAAGTAGAGCTGCCAACCTGTGCGGCTTGGCATAATTTTGTACGCCTTTAAGACAAGCCGCACACTAAATATAATAATTTGATCTACGGATACGCAACCGAAACTATAGAAGGATTAAACAAAGTTTCGTGCGCGCAAGAAAAGTAGGACCCATTGTATTAAACATTGTATCGCATGCGATGTTTCCTTGTGGTTTTATACTTGTCATTGCGTTATCGAGATTGGTTCAGTCAACAATATCAATGATATCGATCGACCACAATGCGTTGTTTTATCGTTTATTATAATTATGTCCAAAACTCAAAATAATATCCCTGAATCTTCACATCGAGTCCTCGACTATCGCAATTTTCACCAAGTACATATAATACTTCTGATTGACTTTGATCTTAGTGTTCACCATGGAATAGGCCTTTCTGCTATCGTAGATCTAGTTTATCGTTTATTCGTCCAATGCCACTTTGCCCGACATGTGTTTCTATGTGCGTTTACAATTACAATCAAGGAGCGTAGATCTAGTTTATCGTTTATTCGTCCGAAGATCGATCTATCCATCTTAGCGCCCAACCCTCAACCCTCGTTAGTTTTTCGTGAATTCCGCGCACGAATCTACTTTTACAAACAAAGGCTCCAAATTAGATCTAATTTGTCGTTTATTTGTCCGAACTATGTCGATCTCCCAGTCTTTCCATTCAGCTCCTGTCGTCATTTTCAAATAATGAAACTTATTGTTCTGATATATCCTTGGCATTGTCCACTATGACATGAATCATGTGCTCTACGACTCTACTACTCTAGTGTTCTTTTACATGCCTTAAGTTATGTAGATCTAATTCAGACCAGAAATTTGGTTCTAGTACTATACTATACTTTGAGCATTATACGAACAACCGGCATAGTTCAGATGACTTTGAACACACTACATCTTGGATTAGATTAAGGTTTTTACCAGTCGCTCGTCTACGCTATCTAGATAATTATGTTATACATCTTGTCCAGACACGTTGAATTAAGGCTGGCGTTTAGTTTTAACAGCCTACAGAAAGCAAAGATGAAGCTTGGTGTACAGATGCTTGTAGAAGACCCTGAACAACTTGAGAAGATGAGGCTAAGGTGAAAGTCAGTTTTATCAGTTTGGGAAATGCACTGCTTTAACCTTTATTTGTACATTAGTTTCTTCTCTTCTGACAACTTGGGGTTAAATAGGGAAAAAAATTACGGTTGATAAGCTGTAATATATAATTTATAGATTGTTACAAACCTAATTGCCGTCCCATTAGTGCCCATGCTATTTACATTAAAGATATAAACCCCACTCAACTTGCTAGCCTGTTTGTATAACAGGATCAGTATATACTCTGGGGAAAATAAACTTGACATGCAGGCTTCCAAAATGTCCTTGAGGGTTTGGTCCCTTTGGGGTAAATTTGTCTAAATGCCAACATTGTATTTCTCCCTCTTCCCAATTCCATTTTCTGCCTGTTTCTCTGATTTGATAACTGGCAAGATGTCACTCACAGAAAAAGTTGTAATCAAATACCTTCTGCCCGACTATAAACCACTCCATTAATCAATAGATCCATAGTGCCTTTTCTGTTCTGAAGTTTATATTCAGAAGCATTGACACTGATACCAATCCAATTTTGAAACTCAAAGGAGATAAAATTAAGGTGTGGTTAACCTATCATTTGGTTGTTTTGCAGAAAGATATTTCCCTAATAGTGTGCAGCATAATTCTTTATGAAAAGATCCGTCATTTCAGTCATCAGCAGTAATTTTCACATTTTCAACTCGTGGCATCTTTAGGGAAGGTTTGAGACCTTTTGTGTCTCTGTCAGACGAGTTGACACAACATTGATTGAATGTAGAGAGTTGACTTTGTCTAGTGTTGGGGGCCTTTTTTCACCCAGAAACATACTTATCTTTTTAGTTCTTCACTATTTTTTTTTTCTTGTCTTTCTTCGAATTTATTATAAACAAGAAATTCACCCTTCCCTCCCAAATTCAAGCTAGTTTGTAGTTTGAGGTTCTTAAGCTAGTAAATTCAATTTGAATCCTCTTAAATTTTAAAGTTAGAAATCCTTCAAGAGGAAAGTCTAGGTTTGTCTTTCTCTTGGTAACCTGAATCTTTAATATGAGCCTCCCAGTTTGAACGCCATCTGGCTCACAAAGTAGCCTTGCTGGTATAAAACTTTGGGGGATAGTAAGCCTGTGACAGGCCAGTTACTTGTCAGGCCTCTCCTGTTAAGTTAGGCTGCCTGTCTACATTCGAATAAATAATCAGGTTTTTAATTTGTTTCATAAAATGTTGTTGTTTTTGTTCAGTGCAGTGGTCTGTGATCTTAAGCTTTTTTGCCTGGAGCCATGAAGAAGAACGCAGCAGTTCTTTGTAGCTGCAATGAGGTTGAATACTGGATGTTGGCAGGGTCAGGTCCTGTAGAGAGAAGTTCTTGTTGTGATTAATCAATACTAGATTGTAGGTACAGTGGGTACTCTTCTACAGTTTCTACATTCCCATTACATGGTGAACACAGTGGTTTGTGATCTGCATTGTCCCTTGAGTCTGTTCAGATGATTGTTGCGTCCTTCAGTGCAATTCTAAATTGAACACTGTTCTTTCCTTTGTAGAAGGTGTATGCAGTCATTTAATTGGATGCGTTCTGATGTCTGCACACAATTTTTCTGTTCATCCGTCTTGCCCACTGGTTCATCAATTCTTCTCTAATTTTTAGTAAGATTTTTTTAGACCGTTAAGTAAGTAGTTTTCGTTTGCGTCTGTTCTTGCATAGCTCATTTTTTGGCAACTCTAATCCGTCTAAAATTTGAAGGTAGGAACGTTGAGTTTCTAATCAGTTTTTGTGAAAATTCAAGTCCGTTTCTGTTGGTTACTTGAATCTTTAATATGAGCCTCCCAGTTTGAACGCCATCTGGCTCACAAAGTAGCCTTGCTGGTATAAAACTTTGGGGGATAGTAAGCCTGTGACAGGCCAGTTACTTGTCAGGACTCTCCTGTTAAGTTAGGCTGCCTGTCTACATTCAAATAAATTATTAGGTTATTAATTTGTTTCATAAAATTTTGTTGTTTTTGTTCTGTGAGCTTAAGCTTTTTTGCCTAGAGCCACGAAGAAGAACGCAGCAGTTCTTTGTAGCTGCAATGAGGTTGAATACTGGATGTTGGCAGGGTCAGGTCCTGTAGAGAGAAGTTCTTGTTGTAATTAATCAATACTAGATTGTAGGTACAGTGTAGGTACTCTTCTACAGTTTCTACATTCCCATTACATGGTGAACACGATGGTTTGTGATCTGCATTGTCCCATTGAGTCTGTTCAGATAAATCTTTAATATGAGCTTCCCAGTTTGAACGCCATCTGGCTCACAAAGTAGCCTTGTTGGTATAAAACTTTGGGGGATAGTAAGCCTGTGACAGGCCAGTTACTTGTCAGGCCTCTCCTGTTAAGTTAGGCTGCCTGTCTACATTCGAATAAATAACCAGGTTTTTAATTTCTTTCATAAAATGTTGTTGTTTTTGTTTAGTGCTGTGGTCTGTGATCTTAAGCTTTTTTGCATAGAGCCACGACAAAGAACGCAGCAGTTCTTTGTAGCTGCAATGAGGTTGAATACTGGATGTTGGCAGGGTCAGGTCCTGTAGAGAGAAGTTCTTGTTGTAATTAATCAATACTAGATTGTAGGTACAGTGGGTACTCTTCTACAGTTTCTACATTCCTATTACATGGTGAACACGGTGGTTTGTGATCTGCATTGTCCCTTGAGTCTGTTCAGATAAATCTTTAATTTGAGCTTCCCAGTTTGAACGCCATCTGGCTCACAAAGTAGCCTTGCTGGTATAAAACTTTGGGGGATAGTAAGCCTGTGACAGGCCAGTTACTTGTCAGGCCTCTCCTGTTAAGTTAGGCTGCCTGTCTACATTCAAGTAAATAGTTGTCTTGCTTCATTACTGCCTCAGCAAAGCTGTCTTAGGTGCCTCAATCATGTCTAAGGATGGTAGATAAAAATTGCTGTCTCCCAATGGTGTAAAGGATGTTTTATATCTCCTAAGGTATGGTAATTTTTATTATTTTTTCGAATGAGAGGTGTTGTTTAATGCTTATTTGAAATAACATTTTGACACGTTTAATGGACATGCAAACTGTCTGAGATTACATAAATTCATGCAAAGTCAAGCCCAGCATTTAAAACATTCTTTTAAGAATTTTTATATAAAATCAAAAGGCAATGTTCAAAGACAATGAAAATTAAAATAACAAACAAAAAATAACACAAAGGAGCACCACCCATATTTGAGAAACGGCAATTAAAACCAAGAACTGAGTTTTTTTTTAAGAGGTGGACTTTCAACTTAAAAAAAAAAAAAAGGCTTAAAAATATCCGCTTTTTATGCCGATGAAACTGGGCTGTTCAGATGTGAGTGGGTGGTTTAGGGTGAGGGAAGATAAACAAGCCATACTTCAGTTTGATGGTGCTCCCCTGTTCGAACGCCAGCTGGCTAAACCAATGAACAATCTTGGTATAAAATTATAAAGTGCGCTCTGTCTAAGACAGCTACTTGTCCTAGTTTTTTTTTTTGACAAGTTAGGCTAATTGTGCGCAACTAAAGGTATTCTTATGCAATGGTTTTCTTGTCCTCCAAACAGTATCACTTAACGCTGCTTTTAGCATCATGTGGTTGTTATCAAGTGTTTGGACTGGGCAGGAAATGTTCTAAAAATTGGAATGGGATCTCGTCTTTGTTACATTTGGTTACCTGTGTCTCAAACTTTTTCACATTCTTTATTCCTATGACTAAGCAGGTTTATTTTCCTGTTTAGTTATAAATATTGTAAATTGAATTATCATTAGAATTATCTGTTTACATTTCTTTTTCTTCCATTTCTTTCCCTTCTTTTTCTCCCCTCCTTCAAGCAAAATAACTTGAGTTCATATCAGTATAACGAAATCATTGACTATCCATGATTCTGTATTAATGTTGGATCTTAAGGGAGCGAGGTGTATCAACAGTAGAGCATGCAGCTTCTATTGGGGAGGCTACTGGTTTCGATCAATATCATGTGGCCTCTTGGCTTACACTGCCCCCTTTTCTTTGTGGTAGCATGTAAAATTGGCAGACATTAGTCTTGGGCCCTCGTTGGTATAGTTCAGCTGTTAACAATAGTCGGTTATGAAACCAAAGCGAAATATAGAATTTTGTTTTTCTTTTTTAACTTGCTTCTTTGTTGGAAGAGGTTATATTTAAAATTAATTATTTCTGTCTCAAGACATTGTCAAGTATATCACTTGATTCTCTTAACCAATTATCGTAGTTTGAAATTTGGTAAACATGTCAAATGAGAATGCTCTTTTCTCTGCCTTGTTTCAAAACATTCCCATTCAACTTGCTTCTTAGCTAGACTAGCTATGAAAGTATATACACTGGGGTACATGACTGTGCAGGAGTTATTCACAAACCATTCTCATGCCTTGTATATTGAAAATGGTTTCACTTCTGCTGACACAGAATTATATTTTATCCATTTTGAATTAATACATAAGCTTCATAGCACTTTTGGATGCAGCAAGGAGACTAAGGCATTGTTAATATGTTTATACGATTCATTCAACCATGGGAGAGGGTGGGGTTGTATCAAATGTATGGTCTACGTGAAACTGAAAGGAAGATGTAGATGAACAATTATGGATTTATCTTTCTAACTTTGGGTCGAAACATTTGCTATATCTTGGTCCATCATTCTTTGGGGGGCGAGGTGGCTCAGGGGTAGAACATCGGCTTCCGACGCAAAAGGTCCCGAGTTCGAATCCTGGCTGTTGCATTCCCTACTGGTTGGGTCGGTGTCAGTATAATGTGACCATCTGAGACAGGAGTCATGGTATCCCCACCCTGTCTCGTGTGTGGCAGCACATAAAATTGTCAGACGTCCGTCTTTGGGCCCGTCCACAATATCATTCTCTGCCCTTCATTTCTCCAACTTATCTTTCTAAATGAACAGTGAAATCATTTTAAACAAATCTTTTTTTTTTATTCGCTGCTAAAACATTCCCATTCAACTTGCTTCTTAGCTAAACTAGCTATGAAAGTATATACACTGGGGTACATGACTGTGCAGGAGTTATTTACAAACCATTCTCATGCCTTGCATATTGAGAATGGTTTCACGTTTCCTGCCCACACAGAGTTTTATTCTTGTTCATTTTAAACATATAACTCAATAGAATTTTTGGAGAAGACAAGAAGACCTAACCTAGAAAATGTTAATGTTTTCACTAAACATTCAAACATGGGGTTAATGCGGGGCGGTGTTATATTTTTTTAAAGGTACAAAGGCGGCTTCGTGAAAGTCAGACGTGTATCAACAAGTATAGTTAAGTAACAAAGCCTGGATCAAAAAGAAAAATAAGAGGCAGTTTTAATGTTTTGTGCCCATTATATTAAACAAATTTGTATGTATACATAAATTTCACATTGTCATATATATGGTTTCTGCATTTTGATTTTTTCAGCAGTTTTCTCTACTTTGTCAATTTTTCTTTAAACAAACAGAAGAAACTACTCTTATAATCGTATTCATCTTTCAGCTTGAATGTTCCTTTGTCTCCTCAGAGAATCGGACATCACCAAAGAGAAGATCCAGAAGATTCTTGCTGCTGGCGCCAATGTCATCCTGACCACTGGCGGCATTGACGACCTGTGCCTGAAGTACTTTGTAGAGGCAGGCGCCATGGCCGTCCGCAGGTGCAAGAAGGTCGACCTCAAGAGAATTGCCAAAGCTACAGGAGGTTAGGGGCTATTAAAATATTGTTCTATTAGTGGGTTTTTGTTGTGTTTTTTTATTTGTTAAAAATATTATGCTTACGCTGGGAAGGTCTTATAGTTTCATTTAAAAAATACCAGAGGAAAGCAAAAGACAAAGAGCTGTCATTATTTATGTGTTTTATTTGTATTTATTATTATTATTGTTACTTCTAATATAATTTTTTACATTTTTCCTTAATATCTTATATTATCATTGCTTGGAAATAAATCATTGAATTTAATTATTGTATTACTATTCAAACAATGTCTACAGCAACCTTTATGATGACCTTGGCCAACATGGAAGGGGAGGAGTCCTTTGAGCCTGCCTACCTGGGCCACGCTGAGGAGGTGGTGCAGGAGCGTATCTGTGATGACGAGCTCATTATTGTCAAAGGGTGAGTGAAGGGGAGGGAAGCTGGGAGAGGAAACATGGTCTTACAGGTAGAACGTGCCATTTCTATAGAAAAATTGCAAATTTCGATTCCTTTCTAAACGCCCCATTTTTCTTTTACTAGTTGAGTCAATGTTGGTATGTATTTGACGAAGCTGTGGATGTCCCACTTTGAGGACCTTTTGCCCTGTAGGGTTTTCTTGGATTTTAAAATTAGGACAGAGTTTACCTTTCTCTAACAAGAAAATGATAAGACTGAAAACACTTGAAGAGAATACTGAAAATGTCTTTTCTTGCCCAACTGATTGCAGTTGAAACATCAACAATCGTGTTATAAGTGAAAAAATCTTTAAGAAATATAAAAAGTTTGTTATGTGCTTTTGTTATACTGTTTTGTTAGTGACAATAAAAGGGTTCCATCCATAGTTTTGTAAAAAAAGAAAAAAATTATATTATATTGCAATCCTGTTATAGAATATGAAGAAATCTGCCATACTATACAATCACTTTTTGATGATTATTTTCATTTCGGTGAAACCATTTTTATGGTCTTAATTTTTCTCAAACTGTAGTATGACATGGTCACCTTGCTGACATAATGCTGTCTTACAGATAGACCAAAATAGCACTGACCCATCATTAGAATCTTTGAATAATACCCCATCTATCTTTTGTATAACAATAAAAATCATCTGCGCCAAATTTTTTATGAGAGGGAAAAAACATACAATCTTCAACAATGTCTCCCTTGTTTTTCTAAAAACTACTGATTTTGAGAAAGACCATTATGTTAGCAACCTACAGCATGCAGCTTATTATTAACTGTCATGCTTTTCTTTCTACCCCCTCAGCCCCAAAGCTCGATCGGCGGCATCCATCATTCTCCGAGGCGCCAACGACTACATGGTTGACGAGATGGAGAGGTCTGTTCATGACGCCCTGTGTGTGGTACGCCGTGTGCTCGAGTCCAAGAAGGTGGTGGCTGGTGGTGGCGCTGTAGAGGCGGCGTTGTCCATATACCTGGAGAACTTTGCTACCTCTCTGGTGAGGGCTGACATAATCTTGTCCCTGTATGGTGGCATGCACTTAACTCAATAGAGGAACAGTATTTTGCCAGCATTGCTCGTGAAATCGTACTATATTTATTTTTTTAAAGGATTTTTACAAAATTCATACTTTTTGAACCAATAATGATAGAATAAAAAATTTTGAGTTTTGAAAACTTCAATTTTTTTATCTTTCAAATACATGGGTATTTTCATGTGTAGGGGCTGTGGCTTCATTGAGTTAAAATAACCTTTGTGGGGACTACTTTAAAATTTACACGTAGATTCCAATGTAAATACTACAAGAGTAAGCCATATTATTGCTTTGTGAGAAGAAATGTTTCCAGTCTGGCATTTTTGTTTGTAAATCAGTTACAACCCTTAATAAGTCAGCTGCAGTTAACTTTTGTATTTGATGGCCTATAAATCTGCTTTTAGGTAATGGATTCCTATGATTTTGACAGAAAAATGAACCAAACAAATTTTTTTGCATCTGTTTTTTAATTCATTTTATGTTTCTTGTTCTTTTGACCGAGACCTTCATTATGGTATGTTTTTTATTAACATTGTGATAAATGCTATCAAGTTTGGGCAGATCTTCAATTCAAAGATTGAAGTTACAGGTCAGCAACATCGAAAATTAAAGTTTCACCTTGACCAAATTGACACATCCCTCTAAGCTATTTGCTGATTCTAATACACAAAGAATTTAAATTTGGGAAGGGGGGGGAGGGGACAACCAATTGTTATTGTCGAAATGATTCAACCAACAGCCATATTGAAGTCTCAGGAAGGCATAAACAAAGTGGTCTTTTTTTGTGTCACCCACCATGGATCTGGTTACTGAGGCTCTTGAGTCTCGACAAAAGTAAAGTGTGTCGAGGAGAATACTGCCTATCCACCTCACAAATGCCATTTGCCCTGTACAATCAGAACTCTTACACTTGGTTCCTGAACGCTGTCAAAAGCTTGGGACTAACTTCACTTTCTTTTTCTTTTTTTGCAGGCGAGTCGAGAACAGCTGGCCATTGCAGAATTTGCTCAGTCCCTGCTGGTCATCCCGAAGCAACTGGCTGTGAATGCTGCTCAGGACTCCACAGATCTGGTGGCCAAACTGCGTGCCTTCCACAACACTTCGCAAACCAAAGCAGAGCACAATGAGCTTAGATGGTGAGACTAGTAGTTCTCAGAAAACGATAGCTATTGCTATCAACAACTTTGTTGTATAATATGTGTGTGTGTGGGGGGGGTTCTTTTCTTAAAACTGTCTGTTTAGTGTTACTTTCTTTAAGTTAGTTTGCTGGAAGCGCTTTACATAGTTAAGACGAGACAATTTACCAGCCATTCACACACATTATAAGGCAGTTTTGCACATAAAGGACATGATACATAAACAGCAAAGAAATTATGAAAAATGAGTAAATTACACATATAAAGAAAACATTAATAAAAATTAAGAGGAAAAATCCACTGACAAGTGCATTGTAAATAAGTAGGTTTTTAGGCCTCTTTTGAAACTATCAAGTGAGCTGCACTGTCTCAGATCTAAAGGCAGGGAATTCCAAACAACAGGTGCATAGTGCACAAATGCTCGCTCACTTGTCTTTTTATTTGCTCTACATGGGACTGACAAGAGCGCTTTATTTCTAGACCTTAAGTCCTAATCTTTTCTTTCCTTCTCTTCCTTCTCTTCCCCTCGCTATGAAGTACGAAAAAATACTTTGAGACAAATGGTAGGTTGGTAGGTCTGCAGATTTTAGTCTAGGGATCCGTCCACAATAAAGCCTTTTTGTGCTGACATGAGACGCTAAGTAACCAAACTCAAACTGAAACCCCTGAGGGGTTTACCAACGTATCTGCTTATCTTTTCTTTCCTTCTCTTCCCTCGCAGGGTGGGCCTGGACCTGTACGAGGGCGTTGTCCGCGACAACAGGAAGGCCGGGGTGCTGGAGCCTGCCATGTCCAAGATCAAGTCGCTCAAGTTTGCCACGGAGGCGGCCATCACCATCCTGCGCATCGACGACCTGATCAAGCTCGTCTCGCAGCAGCAGGGCGGGCCCAGCTACCAAGACGCCTACCGCTCGGGGATGCTGGACGGCTGAGGACGAGGGGCGCAGGCGTTGAGGGGCGTTTGCTTTGCCGGGGTAGCACTTAACAGTGGGATTGGGTAGTGTTTGGATGGATGTTTGGACAGAAGAGCAGTTAGTTGTCTTTTTCAATTGTTATCTCAACTCCATGATGCCTCAGCGTTGAGGGGAGTTTGCTTTGCCGGGGTAACACTTAACAGTGGGATTGGGTAGTGTTTGGATGGATGATGTTTGGACAGAAGAGCAGTTAGTTTTCTTTTCCAATTGTTATCTCAACTCCATGATGCCTCAGCGTTGAGGGGAGTTTGCTTTGCCGGGGTAACACTTAACAGTGGGATTGGGTAGTGTTTGGATGGATGTTTGGACAGAAGAGCAGTTAGTTGTCTTTTTCAATTGTTATCTCAACTCCATGATGCCGATTTTCAATTTTGAAGATAGTTGTTCAGTAAAAGTCTGTTATAATAGGGTTTTTATTTTGTGATTCAGTAAACTATGCCTTTTTACTGATGTTTGTTCATTAAGAAATAATGATCATTTTGGCATCACTGATTATTTGTGTTCTCGAGTTGAGATTGGTTAGCCCTGTAGCTTTTTTTCCAATCATGGCAATGTTAGATCAAATCCTATGCACTGTTTGAACAAAAATCTCTTGAAACGGTACTTAAGAAATATCCATGCTTTAGACCTTGATGAAGACAACAGAAGGAAGAAAAAACACTTTTGGGTTGTGCATTTGCCTAAATAATGCAAATTACACTATTTTAGTTTAAGAAAGAAGCTGCTTACCACCTGTGTGTGGTATTATGGATGCAAGAAACTGTAGTGTAATGTCTGATTGGTTATTTCAACTGTGATTTTAGTGTTCATCTGTTTAGTGAACTTGACTGAAGGATAACAGAAGCTTTGAATGTAGTTTGATCATGCAACCTTCTTTCTTTTTTTTTTCTTTGTGTGTGCTTGTTTCATTCGCGTTTCACCTCCTATATGGAGAAAAGCCCTGCTGTATTAGATATACTTTTTCTCTTTGTGTGTGTCCATATAAAATGATATACTCCCAATCTCATGAACACATTTTTATCATTCAACTAGTTTCTGCTTTTTTATTCACGTTTTTTTTAATTACATGAAATTGAATAAAACTTTGAACAAAAAAAGATTTGTGTATAAATTTTTTTCTCTTATTTTGCATAAGCATAACAGCTCACACATGTGAGATTTAGTGTAATTAAATAATTAGTAGTTCAGTAGCTGTTCAAATATATTCTTACACTCTGAAGTGTGTGTGTGTGTGTTGGGGGGTCTAGTATTAGCATAAATTAATAGCAATTTATATAATTTTTGCGACTTTTTTTTATAGTTACAAAAAAAAGTCCTAATTGTGGTATAAAAATCTAACAAATTGTCATAGTTGTTTAGATAAGGTTTAACTTTTACTATTATGATAAATTTAGGTATATAATCTGTTGCAGTATCCTTTTAACTAAAGCGCTGAGTAAACTGTCCATACTTTTATTATTGGGTTGAATATAACACGTTGATGAAATAGTAGTAGTAATAATAGCACTCTTCGAATTCATCTGTAATCCTTCAGCTTTGCCCATCCTACAATGCCCACAAATTTTGTGGGTCCTCAGCTAGTAACACTAATTAAGAAAAAATAATAATTTTATTATAATGGAGCGAAATTCAAAATTGATATAGGTCAGGAAAATAGAATTTAACCTACAACCAATTGCTTTCTATTATTTTATCATTTTGTGTTGTTGGGTAAGTACCTCCATACCAAAGTAAACTGTAATCGGAAGGGCGGAACATACCTAAACTTACATTTGAAATGTTAAATTTCTGTTCACAAAAGCTTGTGCGAGGAGCACCGTATTAAGCTTGGTATTGCAGTGCGCTTGCAAAATGCAACACTAAATTTCAGTCATGTGACAAGGGTAAGAATTCTTAAGAAGTGAACTGATCTAGATCCATTTCTCTATATTGTTATTTGTATTGAACTGTTTTCGTTCCTTAAATGAAAGCTTAAATAGAAGTAAGATAGAGATATGAATCTAGCTTCAACAGCATTAAATTTTGTCATTCAAAGTTTGGATCTAGTCTAGATCTTATTTAATAAATTATTCTTCAAAACATAAAACAAAACATATTTTTCTTTTTGAATTTTCAAAAGAAATTTGTAACTCTAGACAATAGTTTATTGAATTAAATAGTTCCCGTTTTGTTTACATTTATCCAACGTAGTCACAAATCACTGATCTCAACTTGAATTTTTGTCTACGACCAGAACTAATCACTGGTGAACCTGAGCGGTTTTGCCTTGGGCATTATTCTCTGTATACATTTCACGTTAAACGCGTGATTTCTTTTTCAATTTTTATACAAAAGCAACAGACATGTTACCCTTAAACATTTTGTGCAGAATCTCTTACAGATATCGACGATCTCTCTCTCTATCTCTCTCAATCTCTTTCCCCCTTATATTTTCTGTCTTTATGTATTTCCCTCTCTTTTTTTACTATCCCTCCATACAATCCAGCCTTCATCTATATACTTTGAGGTATTAATAAAGACTCTGTATTCACCACCGCCTCTCTCTCTCTCTCTCTCTCTCTCTCTCTCTCTCTCTCTCTCTCTCTTTCTCTCTCTCTATCTCTCTCTGTTTTTCATTACTTTTTTTTAATTCTAGCTCATGTTTCTTAGAATAAATGCCCATCTTGAAACTACCTTTATATAATCGATTGACTTGACTTAAGCCTCTTGATTCCTAGAGGAACATAGGGCCTCAACAAAGCTCCGCCAACGGACTAGATTTTGGCAGGTCCTTCTTAGCTCTGCCCATGTTGTTCCTGACGCCTTCACTTCTTCTTCAACACTCCTTCTCCAGGATTGTTTGGGACGACCTACTTTCCTCTTTCCTTGTGGGTTCCAGTCAAGGGCTTGTACAATACCAAATAATGTTTAAGTAAAAAAGGGAGCGTACCGACAAAGTTTCGGGCAAAAGAGTACGACAATACTAGAGAGCTCCGTGGCCGATATGTGGCTGAAGAAAAGAACGACCCTTGTAAAAAAAAATTAGGGCAGCCTAGTACAGTAGGACACATCAAAACATTACAGTTTTGCGATCCACGTTACGATACCGTATGACATAATCACGTCCGCATGGAGCTTTTCGTATGAAAACTCAATAGTTCTACAAGTGTAGTGTCAAACTATGATTGGACGTGGTGTCGGTTACCTAACCTGTCGGTTCCGATTTTTTCTTATGGCTCATTGACTCTACAAGTCTAGTGTTAAACTATGCTTGGACGTGGTGTCAGTTACCTTACCTGTCGGTTCTGATTTGTTTTTATGGTTCATTGGCTCTACAAGTCTAGTGTGGAGCTATGATTAGAAGTGGTGTCGATTACCTTGCCTATCGGTTCTGATTTGTTTTTATGGTTCATCGTCTCTACAAGTCTAGTGTGGAGCTACGATTAGACGTGGTGTCGATTACCTTACATATGGTTTCCGATTTGTTCTTATGGCTCATTGGCTCTACAAGTTTAGTGTGGAGCTACGGTTTGACGTGGGGTGGATTACCTTACCCATCGTTTCCGATTTTTGCAACGAGCCCGGTTCTCCCAAGTTCTTTATTTAAGAGAACGTTTTTCCCGCTGGGTCCAAAATCTAGTACACAAAGCTGCAGGCTCTTTTACAAGCGCCATCAAAGTACCGTCGATTCATCCAGCGCTCTAGGCCATAGTTTTCTATTCAAGGGGCTTATGTCAACGTTGCTATGCATTTTTCGATGGTTGTATGCTTTCTTAATTCTTTTATTATACACACTCGAAGATGCACACCGTTTTACTGTTTTTCCTTCGTTAAAAAATGGAACATTATTTTAAACAGGGGTCAGCGTTTGTAGACAAATGAAAGCATCGATTTTCGGTAATTCTATCGATTTTGAAAGCTCGATATCTGAAAATCGATTTCCACCTTTTGTTTGAAAAGCGATCAAAAATAGTCGACGAAATGATGCTTTTCTTTTGTTCGGGTAGTTCGCTTTATTGTCTCATTTTCTTTTCTTTATAATTGTAAAGATCTTTTTGACAATTTTTTTTAATTTAAATTATTGAAAGAGGCCAACAATTACAACTAAACAGAAAAGTTTCAATAAAACCGATAATTGAGATAACAGGGCTATTTAATGTTGAGGAAGTCTTAGCCCTCTGTCACTCGAGATAAAAGGGTGTTTTTCAATTTATTTTATTTAATCTTAACCAATCCATTCATAATTACTGGTTGGGTCAGTGTCAGTGTATAATGTAACCGGCTGACAAAAGCCTTGAGGTCATCCCGGCCTGCCTCGTGCGTGGGAGCGGTTATAATAGTAGTAGTAATAGTAAATGTACATCGACAAAATTGCAGACTTTCAGAGCAAGTGTCATTTCCATTCGTAATTACTAGGGAGCAAGAGTGAGACACCTTCGCGGGGTAATCTAGCGTAAGTGGTAGAACTCTAGCGATATGTTCCTCTTCCGACCTTGACTACTTTTAATTTTGTTTAAAACAACAGTGCCGGAGAATCAGACCGCACGCATTGTTGAACTATTACCTTAGTATATTATATATATAATTATCCTGAAACACCTACCGACTTGATGGTATTAACAATAAGCTCTTGATCTGCGGTTGATCAGTATTACTAATCTGTCATTAATTTTAGTTACAAAATTTAGATTCAACAATGGTGGTGACTGAGAGACACGAAACTAGGGGTACAAAGTTATGTACTAATTAAAAAAAAAAAAAAGTAGATTCGGATACCCGACTTTGGCATCTAAAAAATGGTGAGCTCAGGTAGAGCGTTGGTTTCCGGAGTAGGAACTCCGTGGTTCGAAACCACTCATCCCTACCTCAATATCTAACGATCTAAAGAGGGGGTTAACATAAAGACCAATGAAGAAGAGAAGACGCTATCACAAACTGACAATTATCTCAAGATAAGCACATAGGGCCAAAGATGAAATTGAAAAAGAAGCAATTATAATACGTGTACACATTTGTTACATTATTTATTTAATTTTCTATTTATGATTTTCTTTAGTCATTCATTAATGTTATTTATCATTTATTTATTATTTATTATTTTTGTTTTTGTTTAATTTTTTTTTTAATTTTGTATTTGGAAGGGGGCTTGCGAGCTGGCTTTAGTTACACAGCAATTGGCTTCAATTCGGGAAGTCTCCGGTTCGATCCTAATCTAGGGCCAATTTTATTTGTCGCATTTCTTCCCCCACTAGTTGTATCACTGTCAAGTAATGTATAACACGACAGGTTGCAACATGATACCTTATATTCCCCTCCCTCCCCCCCCCCCCCCCCCTCTTCCCCGCCGCCCCCCACC
>RQTK01000092.1:528737-560887 GCA_003991915.1 Elysia chlorotica
ATTATTATTATTATTATTATTATTATTGTTGTTGTTATTGTTGTTGTTGTTGTAGTTGTTGTTGTTGTTGTTATTATAATTTTTGTCATTGGTGGGTTGTAATTTTTTGCTGTTTTTTTTTTTATTACTGTGGCTTGGTGATAAATGTGTAAATTTAATGTCTGAAGGGGGACAGTATTTAAGAACCAGTCAGTTTATTCTTGATCATGTATTCTTTCACAACTGGAATTACCCCCTCCCCCACCCCCAAATCCTAATTTTAGTAAACAATGATTAAATTTTAGTTCCATTACTGTTAGTTTTGAATCTGAAATTATAAGATCTTTTAAACATGTGTTACTATTATGAGGTTTTGAATTTTATGAATTTCTTTCCTGGTGTGTTGTTTGGCTTGAATTGGTACCTGAACGTTTGTGTGCGAACAGTAACACATTTTAATGAATGATTTAAAATGTCTTGATATATTTGGATTTTTTTATTTCAAGATATCTGATATGTATTGTAGTGGTAACTTTTTGAATTAATGGAGAGAAAAAAAAACGTTTTTGTGCAAGATACAAAGGTGTCCCTCAACACTAGCATTGCAAATTATCCAGGACATGAGAATGACAAAGTTCTTTCTCCTTTTTGACTCTTATACTACTAGAAAATTGGCCCCAAATGTGAGGCAACCAGAGTGATTTAGGCACAAGTCGCTGATATGAGATTTGAGCTAGAGCCATCTCAACATAGAAATATTTTTGTGTCAGGATAATGTGATTGACCAAGTTGTGGGCATCTGTTGTAGGTTCCTGTCAGTCACTTTAGCATAGGATCTTTCCTAAGATCTAGAATATATTAATCTAAGGGGCAGCTGCACTTTTTGTGACCAAAGATAATTGAATTTTTTTTTTGCTTATGTCGGTTTGTGTTTTTAGCAAATTAAAAAAAAAGTCTTTCTTCTAACCTTCCACACAATAATAAAAAAAATATTCTTCTAACCTTTCACACAATAATAAAAAAAAATCCTTCTTACCTTTCACACAATAATAAAAAAAAAATCTTTCCTTTCTTCCAACCGTTCACACAATAATAAAAAAATCTTTCTTCTAACCTTTCACGCAATAATAAAAAATCTTCCTTCTAACCTTTCACACAATAAAAAAAAATCTTTTTTCTTACCTTCCAGACAGTAATAAAAATGCTTCCTTCGAACTTCTTCTATTGAACACACCAGGTATTTTGTTCAATGGCACCAGAGGACAGACAAACATGCATCCTTATCTTAGGGCCAAGATGGGTTTCAAGAACTATAGCATGGTGCCCATTGTGGAAACACTGAAGCCTTGTCTCAAGGTCGTGACTGGCGATCACAAGGTCGCCTCCGCTCACTGTGACCTGAGACTCTTTGACGGATCCTTGGTACGGATGTTCTGATCCGTGGGTACAGATTATTTAGAGCTATAGTTGTAGATAGTAGTTTAGTAGGCCTACCCAGCAGTAGTTTGAAATTGACTTCAATACATAGCGTCCTTGCGCCACACAGAGTGGTAGATTCTAATCAGCGAAATAATGTATCAATGCGCTTTATAGATCTATCTCATGGTGAAGTTAAGAAAAATGTGCCGATATGTTTTAATCAACTAAAGAAAGACAATAGTAGATTCGTTCTTCTTTTTTTTAATCTCAAAACTACAAAAAAAACATGGTACATAATTAAATACTTAACTTCTTTTAAACTAAAAGCCTAGTAAAATGATAACCACTGGAAAGAAAATAAACACCATTCAGGCATAAATTTATCTGAAAAACTGTCCAAAAATGTCCACCCGCTCACATCGATAAAACTTGCTTTTTTTTATTATTATTCTCTAACATTTTTCAAAACCACAATATGCATTTGCCCTAGGAAAGAAGTAACCCAAGACATCTTGTAAAGACACTTCTAGAGCAACTCAACTCAGAGTTTGGAGTGTCGCTAAAATCTACCTTTGAAGCCGAATTTGGCATCAAGGATTCCAAAACAGAAAAGCCTCTGGTGGATAGCGTCAATTTCGGTGGAATGGCAGTTACTCAGCTTGTCGAGGTGGCTTAACTTTTTAAAACGGGAAGAACATTCTCATTGTCATTTAGTATGCTATCTAAACTGCAAGAATGCTGAAAGAAACAGATAGTATTTAGACCTGGAGCATATGCCGGCATATGTTCTAGGTTTAAATACTTAAAAAAAGAATTTCTCGGATGAGGTAGTAAAATGTGGAGGTGGTCTGTAAAAACGAAAACACTTTTCTAAAAACTTTTGGTGGACAGGTCTTTTCACTCCAGAATAAAAAAAAATATGACAGTGTGTTGAAATCTCAGAAGAAAAAAAAGCTTCACATTGTTGGGGGGAGGGGGCAGCATTTTCTTTTCTTTTTTTATTTTATTTCATTATCTTCTTTGTCCAAATTTTTGCCTTTTTATATTTTTTTCCACTATCCATCTCATCCATCCTCCAATGAATTGGCCATGGCTCTCCTCCTCCTTTTTCCTATTCTTCTTCTTTCTTCTGTTATTCTTTTTTTGTCCTCTTGAGGTCCATCCAACGCTTCCCCCCTTTTTTCCCTTCACTTTTCATAATTCAGTGCATTCCACATGAATTTGTATTGAGCTCTGATAAAGTTAGGTTTCACTTGTATTGATTCTCATTCTTAACCCCTTAGCCCTCTTTCTCTGTTTTTTCTTCTTCTTGTCCATGGATATCTTTGGATATCTCTTAATTTCAGTTTCCTAATGCACATGTAATTTTTAAGAAGAGGACACATAAAAAACTATGATAGAACAATGAGGGCACAATTTTCCTCTTTCAAGGGATGTGCGGTAGCTTTGGAGTAGAACATCGGCCTTCGACGCAGGAGGTCTGTGGTTCGAGCCCTGGCAATTTCGCTCCCTACTGGTTGGGTCGGTGTCAGTTTAATGTGACCGGATGAGACAGGAGTCATAGTATCCCCGTCCTGTCTCGTGTGTGGCAGCATATTAAATGGTCAGACGCCAGTCTTGGGGCCCATCTACAATATAGCCTAAGTAGTGCTGACGTGGGACACTAAACCAACCCAACTACAACTACAACTTCCTCTTTCAAAAAAAATCCTATTTGGGTCTTTCTTTTTAGAATTAAAAAAAAAACAGCTATAATGAGAGTTGTTACAAAAAACAGCAACATGCAATCGCCTTATAACCGAGTATAACATGAACTATATTGATCAGAGTTTTAGTACCCAATTGACACCAACTTATTAGACTTATATTCTTGTCATCTCATCCTGCTTTTTAGGGATTAGTTTTGTATCTTCCTCTTCTTTTTTTTTTCTTTCTTCTTTATCAAACTCCGTATCCTCTATTTCTTTATATTTTTTATGTTCTCATTTTGCAAATCAAGGTTGTTCAAATGTTTCCAATGTTTGTTCATACAGCATTATGTTGAAGTCATTTCCTATAAATATTATGTTTCAGGACATTTTGATGGACCTAGTTGAATCTATGAAGAAAATTGGTATCAAAATTGAAACAGTGATGCAGGAGTCTAGTTCTGGGCAGTTTGAAATGACATTTGCTGTAGTTGAGGGCATTGAGGTGAGCATATATATCTTATTAATCTAATTCAATAAACCACACCCATACAGTAGGTAATGTAGGGACCATATGTCTTGAATTTAAATGTTTGAATCTGTCTTGCGACCCGCATCACCCAAAGATATCACACCTTTGCAACCAAGCCATAGAAAAATATTGATTTTCAATGGTTCAATTGTTTTAAACAGTGAATTAAAATGTCTGCTTTGAGCTTCTGTAATATTTTATAGGTTAAGATCTAGAAATGTATTCAACAATCTTTACATAACTTAGACTTGAATTGTACAATTGTTCTCATTCCTTCGACAGTCAACTGCATTTTTTTTGTAGAATATGCCACTGAGAAAAAGAAGAAAGAAAAGGTCACAATCTTTACGAATTAGATATAGCCCTGTGTGTCAAATTCAAATTGGAATCTATTAATGAGAAATGGTACTAGCTTTTTCAAGTTGTTATAATGTTCATACCTAACTTTTTCTTCTTCTTGGAAAGTATACTTACATAAAATTATATTGTATTTGAAAGAAAATAAATTATATTAATAGTAATAATAAACATTTTTTTGTTAATCATTGACCCAGCAGTTTCTAGCTACCCTGTCATTTAGCAATCTTCTTGAAAGTTATCTCTCTCAATTTTTCACTTCTGTTCCAAATGTCGAGCACTCTTACTTTACTGCTAATTTCACTATAAAAAAATCCACCAAAAACAAACATAATTCGTTGTGGATATAATGTTATAAATGAGTTTAATGTTCTTATTTATTTTCCTGTTATTGACAGGCCGCTGACATGCTGGCTGACTTCAAGACCGCAGCATATGTCTACCTGCAGAAAAAAGGTCTCAATGTGGAATTCATGACCTGCCTTCATCCAGGCTTAGATAGCAATGGCTGCCATTACAATTTCTCCCTGTGGGACTCGCATGGGCGTAATGTTTTTGCCGATCTCGATGATGAGGAGAAATTATCAACTATTAGTCGTCATTGGTTGGCTGGGATGGTAGAGCATGCTCCCGCTATGGTTGCTTTAATGTGCCCAACGATTAACTGCTTCAGGTGAGCTGGGTGGTAGGTATTTGTCCGATTTCCGACTATGTAAGAAGTCATGATATCCCAGCACTGTCTCTGCGTGGCCATACGAAAAATTTTCAGACGTTAGTTTTGGGCACCATCCACAATAATGCCTTTATAGTGCTAATGCTGAACTTTTAACAACAAACAAAGAAACATCCTTACTGGTTGGATCAGTATCAGTATAATGTGACTGGCTGCAACAAACGTTGTGCCATCCCTGTTTTTTTTTGGGGGGTGGCAGCGCATAAAAATTGGTAGACGTAAGTCTCGGGATCCATCAGCAATATAACCTAATTAATAGCTTTGGACACAAACCAGATCAATAATTATCATTTATACACCTGTGATGCCATTGGGTAGAACAAAAGTATTTACTTTTTCTCAGAGTTGCAATAATACTTACCAGTACTATTTTGCATCAGCATAACCACAAAAGGACTAAAAGCAAATTTGTTGTGCGAAAATATACAAATGCTATAAATATTATTTTCTGTAGCTGCTGGGGAAAAAGTATGGAATTATCGGAAATTTAAAATATTAAACAAACAAAAAACGCTTTGTCACAGTTTATAGTGCAAAAACCCTGGAATTGTATTGTAAATGTTTATACATGTATTTTTTGTCCTTATTTTTCTTCTTTCTCATTGGCAAACCAAACATAATACAACTAATATAAAATGCTAAGGAGGATAGGCAGCGAGTGGGCTCCGCAGTTCGCCAACTGGGCGGAGGAAAACCGAATGGCGTCCTTCCGGGTGAAGATTGAGCGGGGAGGCAATGTTTACATAGAGAACCGTCTGCCCAGCGGAGCCTGCAACCCTTACCTGGTCCTAGCAGGGACCCTCGCAGCGGGGATGGACGGGCTACGACGGAAGCTGGTCCTCCCTCGACCCATGGATGAGAGTCTGAGACTTCCACCGACTCTCGGCGATGCCCTCATAGCCCTGGAGATGGATGGCTTGATGAGGGAAGCCCTCGGAGAAAAACTGGTGGAGCTGTTTGTCCATTCCAAACGCACTTTTGAGGTGGACGAGTTCAAAGCTTTTGGAGAGCTTTCTGATGAGGAGATGCTGCTCAAAGAAAAAGAATATTATTATCATCCGTATTGAAGTTATTGAAAGTATGTGATTTAAGAATAACAAGGTCCTATCGCAATATGAGTAAAGAAGGCAAATAGAACCTTGTTGCTCTCAGGTCAGAAATTATTTTGTTTTCTATGTTACAGTGGGGTCCACTTAAGATATACCCTATTCAAATTACATCTACGATATGGGCGGTAAGAACATCGAGGTAGCTTACGACTCGTCGAGAAAAGGATAAAATAAGATAATCATCATCATCAAGTACCATGCCTCATAGCGTTGGTGATCATGTCCCTCCATATCTCTCTTTCTCTGGTTAGTTTCATCATCTCTGTAACCTTTGATATTTGTAGCCACTCCTTCATCCCGTCTGCCATTTTTTCTCTTTGCCTTCCTTGACTGCGTTTCCCATCAATCATTCCTGTCGTCACTAGATGTTCTAGTCCCTCTCTT
Source organism: Elysia chlorotica (assembly GCA_003991915.1). NCBI lineage: Eukaryota > Metazoa > Mollusca > Gastropoda > Plakobranchidae > Elysia > Elysia chlorotica. Next base: position 534,939 of record RQTK01000092.1, read on the forward strand.
CTCATAACAAGGCAAATAGAACCTTGTTGCTCTCAGGTCAGAAATTATTTTGTTTTCTATGTTACAGTGGGGTCCACTTAAGATATACCCTATTCAAATTACATCTACGATATGGGCGGTAAGAACATCGAGGTAGCTTACGACTCGTCGTAAAATATGTGATATAGCAAGATTATGAGTTGTAAACCACTGCGACTTTGTACTTACAGCCTAATAACTTCATACGTGTATATATACCGGTACTATTTTAAAGGATTCAGTAACATTTTCTTTACAGTGTGTTAAATACATGTTTGAATCACACAATCGGCAGATTTATTTGTCTGATTTTGTTCTCTGTAACTTGTTATGATCGGCTGAGGCAGGAGTCATGGTATCCACACCCTGTCTCTTGTATGGCAGCACATAAAATTGTCATAATAATAGCCTATATAGTGCTGATGTCAGATGTTAAACCAACTTTACTCAAACCAGACTTTATCTACAAGTGACTGTACAATGGTGCCATTTTTTGGCACAGAATTAATTTCATGCTCAATAATTGCTTTGGGTTTATCTTTGTCTTGCAAAACTTGTTGTGTTTCATGGTTTTACATGATTTATATATTCTATATGTATTTGCTTTTTTGGGTCAGGATAACTTTTACTTTATGACAAACTTTGTAGATTTTGTATTACTGTTTCTTTGATTAACCTTATGTTTCCAGTTGTCTTTTTTTGTATTTAAACTGGAAATTAACTTCTCACCATAAATGTTTTTTTAGGAACATAGAGATGTAAATGCATGACACTATATTTGAAGCTAATTTAATGGCACAAGTGATGGTACTTTGATCGTTATTAGTTTTTAGTACTGTATTTTTTACCCTGTAAGACCAGGGCATTTGGAAATTAATGTAAAGTTGAGATCTATGGATAAAAAATGTTTGTGTCGTACTTTTAGTCAGTAACCATTTGATCATTTTTTTTCAATGTGTCATATTTTGTATTTTTATCTTAAAAGATTGCTTTCGTAGAGATTGACACTTCGTCATTGGAATCTGCAGCCACATGAAAAGCCATCTTAGCACTTTAGACAAATAGGATTTTTTTCCATTTTCAAACTTTACCGAAGGTTGCCTGCTGTTATGTAACATGTATGCTTATTTTGTTAACCCTATTTTGTTAATGTTTACCAATGTTGGCCTTACTTTCAGGCACCTAATTTAGTTGTGGCATCTCTTTGAAGGAATGGGTAATGAATATAAATGCAAAGCAAGTTGCGGTAGTAGCTGTAGCAGCAGCAGCAGTATTAGTAGGTGTATCATATTGCTAAACCTCGACTTTTAGCCTGTCAATCCAAGATGTTATCCTGTCGTAGGTGGCAAGAACTGTATCATAGCCTCCCTAAATTTTGTTTATCGGGCATTAAAATATTTTAGGTGGTTGCCTCAGGACTTCCGTTACAACAAGCACATATGGGTGGTTCTCTCAGTTGCCATTTATGCATATTAAATTTAATTTGTCTGAGTCACATACAATTTTAAGTTCAGAATGTAGTATCTATATAACAGATTTTTATGGATCTATTTACGTTATAATTGTAAAAAAAAACTAATACGTATAGATTTAAAATGAAGCCTTATATATTGCTATATACTGTGAAAAAAATATATTACGACTTTCTCAACAAGTTATTTTACACTTATGCCATCTTTTACATGGAATAAATTTGATGTTCAAATTTCTCTTTGAATCTGTTGCGTGCGTTTTAATGATAACTTGATATTAAGTACTTTTGGACACACCTAACTTAATTTATCAGACATACAACCTGTCAAATTATTGGGGGGGAAATCACGCGTGGCGGTGGGTGGGGGGGGGGGGGGGGGGGGGAGTATATACATGGATAGCAAAGGCATTTTTTTTTTGGTTTTGTTTAACATAAGTCGAGTTTAATCTCATACAGGTTCAATTTTCTAAACATTTAAAGAGTAACAAATCTTTACACCAAAAATACAAATTTTTAAAATATCTAAGTACATGTTACTGTAGGTCTAAACTCTGGAGGAGGGGGAGGCTGGCTCAAGTGGTAGAGCACTGATCTTCTATTGGGGAGGTTCCCTGTTTGATTCCACGATCTTCTCCTTCTGGTTAGATTGACATTCATATAATATGACCGGCTGAGACACGTCCTGGTACCCTTATACCTAAAGAGTCAGACGTTCTTCTTGGCGCCCATCCGCGATATAGCATAGTTGCTGACGTTAGGCTATAAAAAACCAACCGATATGACGTGTTATTCACCTACAATATTGTACCATTTAGTTCTTCAATCTTATCTTTGACTTGGCAGAAAGCCACTATAGCTGATACAATTTCTCGGAAAATCTACTGAACAAAATTCTAGGGAATTTAACAGAGGTATTTCTTCATAAGTTAAATGATAGTACCTTCTCTGTATCAAAATTTTAATCTGGTGCTACATAATTATACATGTAGGCCTATACGTTATGTTGTGGGTCCATTCTATAAGCGTGTGCATAAGATAATTTTAACCTGATTATACTGTTCTATCCGTTGAGCTTTAAGCACCTATTTGCCTATTCCGCCCAAATGCATCTCCATTTAGATTATTGCCTTCACATTTGCCTGTTCCATACGATTGAACATACCAGTGTGCATTAACAAATTCGAAATCAAGCTTTGGACAACTAAGAATCAAGAACTCAATAACATCAATATGAACAGAAGAAAAGTCTTAACAGAGAGGGAATAGTGTCTGTCTCTATCTAAAAAAATGCAGAGACATTCTGAAAAGTTTCAATGCATATCGAGAGAAGAAACCTTTATCAATATTTTCATCCACGTATCTGATGATTAAAAGACATAGAGTGCCATTGTTGCTGATGTCTGTAACATATTCTGACACATGGGTGCATTTAATAATGAAGCAGTTACAAACTTGAACTAACGAAGAAAACACCCATCAAGAGTAATCTAACAGAAAATGTTTTGGCTTTATTGAGCCTTCTTCGTTATAATAAGGAGAGATATACATATATAAATGAAACAAATCAACAATAAACAATTTTTTTTCTTGTTTTACCTTCCCTTGATTTCCAACAAAATCTGAAGCCGAAACGGGGGTTTTGTCAGTAAAACCAAACACAGATAGAGGGGCACCAACTGAGACTCAAACCTACAACCTTCTGCTCTTACGCCCAATAACCTATGTACTAATCTATATATCGCTCTTTCTAAAGAGTTATTTGGTCGGAGCACCGAAGAAAACATAAAGAGCCGCACCAACAAAAGCAAAATTTGCATTTAACAGCCTCGGACCTCTCCATTCGTAACAAGTTAAGAATCTTCAATACAAATGTCAAGTCTGTTCTAGTTCTACTCTATGGGTCAGAAACATGGCGAACCACCAAGACAAACACAACAAAGCTCCAGACCTTCATCAACGCATGCCTTAAATACATACTTAAAGTCAGATGGCCCCAGACCATATCCAACGAGGAGCTGTGGAGACGCACAGAACAAACACCAATCGACATCCAAATTAAGAAAAAGAAGTGGGGTTGGATCGGCCATACTCTGAGAAAGCCCCCAACTGACATCACGAGGCAGAGTCTGGAATGGAACCCACAGGGCAAGCGGAAAGTTGGATGACCTAAACAGACATGGCGAAGAAGTATGGAGGCAGAGATTAGGAGTGCTGGCAGGACATGGACTGAACTGAAGAGGGATGACCAAAACCGAATCAGATGGAGAGGCGTTGCTTTGGCCCTATGTTCCTCCGGGGACCCAGAGGCATAAGTCAAGTCAAGTATTTGGTCGGATAAAGTAAAGCGCCTTCTAGTTCAACGTCTCTTAGATCTCAGTAATACTAAATATCCCATAGGGGTTACATTTTTCCCCATCCCACCGCACACGGGCGCAGTATACTACAGTATTGTGCTAGCACCTCTTTCTACTGATCTGCACACCTTTCATTCGAAAATACTAAGCTATAGGCTTTAAATCATGCGATTCGAGAGGGTTGGTGCAGTTTGGTGTATTCTGTATACAGCGACGGGACCACAGGATAATTATGAAGTTTCGCGGGAGCACAAACATGATATAAAAATCATCCAAAAAAATTTACACGTTCAAGACAAAACAATCTTTCCCTTTCCATGACAACAATCTTTAAATACGTTCACGATTGATATTTTCCCTAATCCATACTAAAAAAGTTCGACGCGCATGAGAAAAATACTTAGCCTACCCTATTCCTGTTCCCTCAACTTACAATACTTAAGTTACCCGAAACTCGCTGCCATAATTATTGCACAAGACAAGCACGTTTTTTCGGGAAAAAATGGATGCTTTATGTACACTTCCGAAGGACGTTTGTGCTTCTGCGAACTCCATATGTTGTGGTCGACGGAACCACAGAACATTATTATTTGACTTGACCGACTTGGTTGATCACACAATACTGATACCGACCCAACCAGTAGGGGGATAAAATGAGGTGACAACGATTAACGAATTTCATTTTTTTTTTAAACACTAAAAAGTTTGAACTATTACAGACTTATGACTTGGCCATTAATCCTAATGTTTGATTTATAACCGTGCTCATGAATTCTATAGTTTTCGTCGTGATAATTCTTCTGTACAGATAGAACTTCATCATAATCGCATCTCTAATTTTCCCAGAACTGAAGATGGAGCTCCTTTAAAGTCACATCACTTGGCTGTATATATAGAACTTCATGATAATGGTATCTCTAATTTTCCTAGAACTGCAAATGGAACCCTATTATAGATAGAACTTTATCATACTGGTATCTCTAAACTTACCAGAAATGCAAATGGAACCCTTTTAATGTCACATCACCTGGCTGTATAGATTGAACTTCATCATGATGGTACATGTATATCTAATTTTCCCAGAACTGCAAATGGAACCCTTTTAAAGTCAGCTAACCTGGCTGTATAGATAGAACTGCAACATGCTGGTATCTCTAATTTTACCAGAACTACAGATGGGGCCCTTTTAATGCTATCTCACCTGGGCTCGAACCACTAACCTCCTGCATAAGGAGACGACGCATTGATAACCCCATCGCCATCTGGCTCCCTATCCCTTAAGAGTTCTGGAACTATGTGATTGCCAGTAAGTCGAGGAGACGAAATCGTTCTCAAGATGTTAGCTTTCGGATAAAAGCTGTCGAAATGCACTGTCTAGATAGGACCAAACAAACAGCCCTTTCTGTGCTATAAGCTGAGGGGTTCTTGAAGATTTGCTATTTTTACTTGAAGGGGGGTTTTAAAACCAGCCTCAAGAAATCCTTACTACTTTAAGGTTAGACTTTTGTCAGTGTCGACTTAGAGGTTAGAGTTCCCATGCGACTGGCTTAGGATGAATTATTTTTGTGTCTTTTTCTTTTTTTTTTTAGTGCATTTTATCAATATGTTCTTTAACCGTCTTTATTTTGGGGCATAAATGTGGATTTTGTTGGTTTAGCCTTTTGTTTGGTTATTGTTGTTGTTGTTGTTGTTGTTGTTGTTGTTGTTGTTGTTGTTGTTGTGTGTGTGCTTTGTGTTTTTTTTCTTCTTTTACACCGGGTGTTGATATCCCTAATATATTTTAATTTCATTATGGGTTTATTTTTTAAAAACGTGTTTGTTGTTGGTTTGTGTTGTGGTGTGGGGGGGGGGGGGGGGGTAGTTTTTGTTTTTGTTTTGTACCTTCATAGACTTATCGGTTATAAACCTCACATCGACTGAGCAATAGCCTGACTTTCTAATCAAGGGCACGATCAATTCTTTTTCATATTATGTAACTTTTACTGGTGAGTTTGTTTTCTTTTTACTTGTATAAAAATCTTTAGTTATAACTAGAAAAAAAAAACACAAGAAAACTACCTTGAAATTGTTTTCCTTGACAACCTGCTATCATGAAAATTACATAAAATGTGTCTAAGGTCGATACGTTTTCCTGTTGTATTTCTCATGGAGACTCTGGCTTGCGCCGTTTGTTGTTGTTGTTGTTATTATTATTGTTGTTGTTGTTGTTGTTGTTGTTGTTGTTGTTGTGTGTGTGCTTTGTGTTTTTTTTCTTCTTTTACACCGGCTTTTACAAACCTCTACCCGCAATTGGTTAGGACATACTATAGCTCTACATGTACTATAATTTTTTCGCCTAGCAGTCGATTCAAACAAAATATGATCTAAAGAAGGGTGGTCGTGAACCAGTCGTGCTTGTTAAGAAATCGATGGCTTTGTCGACTCCACAATGGGACCGTTACGTTGGGAGCTGTCATTGGGGTTGAGATGGTTTAACGTCCAACATCAGCACTATATAGGCTATTATTGTGGACCTGCCCCGAGACTGACGCCTGTCAATTTTATGTGCTGCCACACGAGACAGGGCGGGGATACCACGACTCCTGTCTCAGCTGGTCACATTAAACTGACACCGACCCAACCAGGAGGGGGCGAAATCGCAACCGAAACCAGTCCATCCATAACTGCAGAGTCTTCTGTGGGAAAATGTAAGGCTGGGTCTTGTGGCTTGAGAGAATTGTAAGTTTTATCTGTGACCATAGTGATTGATACATTTTAATGACAAGAATTGAAAACCGTAAATACAGCCATTCTCTTCCGGGTTTGCAAGCTGGTACAGGTGGTAAACCAATGAACTCGTAATCCGGAGATATCCGGTTCGATCCCATGGTTGGGCACTTTTGTTTTTATTTCGTTCCATGCCGGTTTGGACGTTGTCAGCTAAAAGTGAACTGCTCAGACAGACGTCATGGTATCCCATACGTATAAAATAGGACCCGTCACGGTGTGGGATCTTCTTGGTAACCGAGGAAACGTTAAAAATATGGGAGAGAATCGCGGCAAACGAAAAGTACGTCAGTGGTACTCTGTCCATACTGTTATGGGGAGAAAGGTGGTTGTGTTTTTGTTTTGCTTTTGTTTTGTCTTTTAAATTAAAAAAAATGTTCAGCTGGCATAGAGCTTACATACGCCCCCCCCCCCCCCCCCACAACAAAAAAAAAAAATATCTACACCAAAAAAAAAAAAATGCATTCTTAGCGCTAATCATTTACATGAAACTCTTATTCAAATCTTGAAAAAATAATAGAATAGGCCTACATGTTATTTTTAGGTCTATGGGTCTCCATATGGTAACTCTTGAGATAGTTACTCCCCCTGTCTAAGCGCCTTTTCACCAAACTCGTATCCCGACAACCAGGAGATGTGACCGCTATGACTAGACAAGAACTGACACTCTTACATTGGGCTCTACAGATAGAATTCATGAGATGCAGAGACGTTAACATTTAACAGGATTCTGTCCGTTGAGTTAGAGAAGATAGATCGAGTAAAAAGGTCCTAACTAGACGGAAACATTTTTTAAGTAAATAATTAAAAATAGACACTATGGGTGGGATGCACAGACATGACGTAGCTTACGTCCCGTCGTAAGCCTTCTTATTCTTATATTGTTACGACGAGGCGTAAGCTACGTCTTGTTTGTCCATTCTACCCATAGTGTATGATATGAAGACTGCGCGTATAAAAAAAATAAAAGAAACGTGCTGTTTTAAACTATTATTTGGGCTGATGTTTCCATTCATCCATTCAGTTAGAAACGTATTTAAGTCATTTTCGGGAATTGTGTGTGTAAATGTTTCTTTTTAACACTTTTGTGAGTAGGCTATGTTTAAAATTGCTGTTAAGCGCTTTGAGCTTTTTGTAGGGAAAGCGCTCTATAAATAAATATTATTATTATTATTGTTATTATTATTATTATTATTATTATTATTATTATTATTATTATTATTATTATTATTATTATTATTATTGGGTGAGGGCAAAGTGGCGTTAGTGATAGAGCGTTGACCCTCCCAATCCCACGATCGCCCAAAATTGAATTTGTTCGGTTTTTATGATTTCGTTCCCTTCTGGTTAGGTCGGTGTCAGTATAATGTGCCGGCTGAGACAGGAGTCATGGTATCCCCGCACAATCTCTGTATGGCAGCATGTAAAATAGTCAGACATTATTCTTGGGATATGTCCACATCATAGCCTATGTAGTATGACGTTGGGCGTTTAAGAATCAACTCAACCTCAAACTATAATCTTTCTGTAAGGTTTTTGTTTCGTTTTTTTTTGTTTTGTTGTTGTTTTTTGTTTGTTTGTTTTGTTTTTGTTTTGTTTTGGGTTTTTTTTTGTTGTTTTTGTTGTTGTTGTTGTTGTTGTTGCTGTTTTATTGTTGTTTTTGTGTTGTTGTTGTTTTTGTTGTTGTTTTTTTGGCGGGGGGGGGGGGGTATATGCCAGGCGAAGCAGGCAAACGTAAACGTAAAGGTTGGTTTCTTATCGCCCGACGTCAGCAAATATGCTATATTGCGGACGGGACCACAGAGCGGGGATACCTGGGGCTTACTTGGTCACATTATACTGACACCGACACAACCTGTAAGGGAAAAAAGGCAGGCTCGAACTCGAACCAGTCGTCACCCAACCAGATTATATATGAAGACCACAGTGGAAAAACCAGTGATTATGTCACCAATTTGGATAAATTTAGTTTTGCACCTTAGCTTACGAAGCAGATTTTTTCTTGCCTCTCCAGAATGTATTCAGTTCAAAAACCTTTATTTTAGGACTGAAAAGGTTCTAGGTAGATCCTGCAGAAACTGACGAATAGAGAGCATTCTGAAACTTAAAATTGAATTATCTTGAAAGTTATCAAATGTGACTTGTCTGATTTTTCCATTGTGGTCTTCATATACTATGTATAAATTTTTGCAAAAAATGTAAGTAAAATAATGTTTACCTGTACAAACGCACTTTAAGGGTCTAAGCTTGAAACCCAAAAGTAGGCCTACAAAATCGTCCAAAACTAAAACTGGTTTCGAAAAAGAACCGGAAATCAGACAGGAAATAGCTCTCGCGGGTACATTTATCAAGAGTTTGAAACAGCCTAGAAGTTCAAGTGTTAGTTCCAGGGTATTTGAATGATGCCGAAAATGGAGTCGATAATCCCCTCCTCCTCCACTTCAAGTGTCAATATCTATTTTTAGATGTACAGAATATAGAAATATAGAAATAGGGCCGTAATTACAACGTTGTGGTAGCTTACAACGCGTCGTAATCCTTCTTAATCGAATATATTAAGACGACTCGTAAGCTTATCACAATTTGTACTTATGACATCTCCACCCGTAGCAAAAGCGGAAAATGGGGACAAATACGGAAATCAAGTATGGGTTCGGTTTATTTTGTACGAATGCTATCAACCCACAATTTCTACATGCTCGGTCCATAACTGTAGGGGCCTATGTATGTAGCTTACTATGTCACACTTCCGCTTCTTCCCCCCCCCCCCCCCCCCTCCCACACATGATTCCACATTTCTCCCCTCCCCCTTCTCCCCCCCCCCCCCCCCTCACTTCAAAAATTAATGCCAATATTTTTTTTTCAATTTTAGATGTGCGGAATACAGATCTATACTTTATGGCACGAAGGACACCAATGATGCTTGCAAACACAAAGAATTGTTTAAAATGCACGAATTAAGTACATGTAGGCCTATTTGTTGTGTTATTCAATTTGAATACTACGTTCCCACATTCCCTGCAAGGCTCTGTCAGGATCTAGTTCACTGTATCAGACTTCCAGTTTTCCATTTGTCTCTTTTCTCGGCAGCTAGTAAGCAATGTCATGACTTTTTTGGATAATATCATCTCTCCATCTTCTCGACTGTCTTCCTCTTGATAATCTTTTCTATTTCTGTCTCCCAGTCATAACTCACGGAGTTTATCTGAATCACCCGCCAACAAAATAATATTATACCTTTGCAGGTCTTTTGCTTAGGGATCGCCGGCTTTGAATAAATATTTGGAATTTAAATCATACCCGGTACACTTTTCTAGATCTGTACAATCACATTTTCCGCTATTATTGAGCTTTCATCTTTCTCTTTCTTTGCGAAATGTACTTAAGGTATTGTCTTTCTGTTTTTCATAAACAGTTTAAAAAAAACTACCAGAGTCGCAACATTTTAATTCAGCCTTGAAGTTCAGATGTTGAGTCGAAGATATTCGGATTGAAAACGAAGCCTGTAATCCCTTCACTTCTAGTTAAAATAAAATATATTGTTAGTTTCTGACACCAAGCAAACCATCGCTGACAGTGTTTCAAACGCGAAGATTAGGTTAAAATGATTTTATAAAAATCGTGTCCAGTTTCTCTGTCTGTCTGTCTGTCTGTCGTGCTCGTCAGTCGAGAGTGCTAACTGTCTGAGCCACCGGCCTTCCCTTTGATGTGAAATATAATGCTCTAGCCTGCATTCCATGTTGCTTGTGGATAGAGTTTCAGCACGTAAAAGTGTCAGTCGTCAGTCTTGGAGCCCAACCACATTATAGTCTATATAAAATTGGTTCAAAATAATGTTGCCTCGAGCCGTTTCCTATCAGAAAATAAATATTTGCTCGCTTGTTTGTATTCAGTGGATGTAGTCGAGTTGAGTTGGTTTAACGTCCAACGTCAGCACTATATAGGCTACATAGTGGACGGGCCCCAAGACTGACGTCTGACAATTTTAGGTGCTGCCACACAGTAACACAAGACAGGGTAGGGAGACCTGGACTGTTGTCTCAGTTGCTTACATTAATCTGACACCGGCCCAACCAGTAACGGGACGAACTTGGACAAAATAAATTTTTGACTGATCGTGGAATTCGAACCTTGGACGTTCCGATCTGGAGGCCACCTGAGTCAATTCGCACCCCTCCCCCCCCCTTCCACAGACAAAATAGTGTCTTGCCTCAATAGCCTAGTAATTATGAAAAATAGGCTATTGCGTGTGTGCGGATGTATTCATTTATTATTTTTTAAAAGTGAATATTGTGTTTAATTACGCTGAAAACCGCAAAAACCCTCACACATCAAGCTGTATGTTAGTGCGCTACGGATAAATCCGCAATTAAAAATGATGTTTGGATATTTTAGACTATTTTTTACTGTGACATTGTTTACACTTTATTTTATGTCACGTCGGGAGTTACAATAATGTCCATATCTTCGGGACGCCCGCCTTGATCGAGGGGGGTTGGGGTTCTCCGTATGTTGTCTTCAAGACTTCAAACCGGGCTTAATATTATCTTCGTTTGTTGATCGTTGAGTTGGTTTAACGTCTGTCATCAGCAGTATATAGGCTAGGCTTTATTGTGGACGGGCCCCAAGACTGACACGAGACAGGGCGGGGATAGCGGGGATACCATGACTCCTGTCTCAGCCGGTCACATTAAACTGACACCGGCCCAACCATTAGGCAACGAAATCGCCAAGGCTCGAACCGCGGACTTTTTGTGTCGGAAGCCGATGTTCTGCTCCAGGGCTACCGCCTCCGTATGTTGTCTTCAAGACTTCAAACCGAGATTAGTATTATCCTTGACCTAAAGCCACAAGAGGTGTAGACATACGGTACTACTACTACCTCGTACCACAGATTTCTAATAATAGCAATACGATATGTGCCTTGTACTCATTATTTTCTACCACAAAAATTAATGTGTGTAGGCCTACTATGACTGACAGACATAATTATGTGAATGTCATCAAAATGAAATGTATATCTCCCAATCTTCCATCCCAATAGCAGTAAAAAACGAGTTTTGTTTTTGGCTTCCTGAAAATGATATGCCTTCCTCTGGGGTTTTAACAGTGGGGGTTCTTAATAAGTTTATGTTATGACAAGTTTGATGGTGTGGTAGAAAACCGATACCGGTAGGCGGGTTTAAAAAAAACCTGTATGAAAATTAGAAAATAGGCTACATTTACGGACCGAAAAAAAGACCTTTGCAAAGCTTTGAGGCCTAATATTGAGGCAAAGAAAAAGTTTCAAGTCAATTGGATGAGCAGTTAGTGTAGGCCTACTAGTGCTTATGCAATATTGAACAATTTTTCAAAATGTGTATAATTGTATTTTCAAAGCTAAAGAACGAGTTCAAAGTCCAGCCACTTTTTCTAACATGTGATATCAAATGTCATGGTTTCTTTGATAGTTATGTTAGGCTGTCATTACAATATTTGCCTTTCGCAGTTTTCAATTATACTTATTATGGGGAAAAGATAGAGAGAGGGAGGGAATGAGAGATGGGGGAGATAGATAGATAGATAGACAGATAGATAGTTAGATAGATAGATTGATAGATATATAGATAGATAGATAGATAGATAGATAGATAGATAGATAGATAGATAGATAGATAGATAGATAGATAGATAGATAGATAGGGAAAATATGATAATAAAGAGAAGAATACGCACAACTTAGCAACTGAGGGACACAATAAATCAAAAACAACTAGAAATTATAGAAAAAATATATGTATACGTTTCGCCTTTAATGGCTTCGGTCTATCATTGACTATTCCCTTTTTTCTTCATTTCTCCACCATTCTATCCTCCTGTCTTTTCCTTTTTCTCGCTTTCCTTCTCTCCTCTCTACCGCCTCCCCAACTCTCTTTGCTTTCTCTATCTCATTTTGAACTATTCTTTTACTTTTCTATATCTGTTCTCTCGTCTTTACCTCTCTTCACCTGAGGGTGAAATGGTGCAAGTGGTAGAGTGTTCGTCTCACACTTAGGAGGTCTCCGGATCGAACCCACGATTGGTCAAAGATGATTAGTTTGTCCAATTTCCTCCCCTGCAGTTTGGATCGGTGTGACGGTGACAGTCTAATCTAACCGGCTAAGACAGTGTTGGTACCCGCGTACTGTCTCTATGTGACAGCACATAAAAGTGTCAGACGTTAGTATTGGGACCCGACTACAGTATAGCCTTTCAACGATAAAATATTTCTTCGCCTTCGCCATTTCTTCCCGCTTGTAAAAGCTTCACGTTTACTGTGTTCAAAAGAATTCACGAGTGCTATTAAACTTTCAGGACTGGTACTTGTGCACTGAAGGGCTGTCGTTTACAAATGGCGCATAATTGGAAACAAAAATTAATAGATCTAGGCCTTGATAAAAATTAACGCAATGTAATACATGTAGTATGTTACAAACTGTTTGTGGTTAAATAATGGCTTTTGACTTAAGAGACGAAGTTTTGTGCAACCTATCTAAGCACCTCACGCGATCTCACGTTTCCGGGGTCAAGGGTTAAATTCGGTCACAGTCCGTGAGTCAAGAAAGGCGTTTGTACACTAGGACTATGTACAGAAACTGAAACACTGGTAACTGGTTGACTGGGCCAAGATTAGGCATATTTTTCAAGCTTCATGCGCTGTGTTATCTTGTAACCAAGTGGTCCTTTAAATAGATTGGGACCTCGATTATTGACATTTCAGCTCCCAGTTCTGGATGAGGGATATCACAAAGGGTTTCTGACCCTTTATAAAGTGAAGAACGAATTGTTTTATTCCATTCACCTGTAAAATTCAACCTCAGACCTGTCGTCGAAATGAAGTTACTTCTGAGCCAAGCGACTATTTTATTTGCTATCGTGACATGTGTAAGTCCTTAGATGAATAATAGATCTATTTAGATATAATCTAGATCTAGATTTTTTCCAAACCTCTATCTCGATTTCTATTGATTTAAATCTAGATCTAGATTCTAGAGACTCTCAGTCTAGATCTAGAAATCTAGATCTAGTATTACTGTAAGAATGTATTGATGTATGGAGTAGGTGAGAAGCTAAAGGAAATAGGCATCTCATGAAATGATTGTTATTTCCTTAAGACTTTCGGATCAAAATATATTTTTTTTTAAGATCAACAAAGATCTAGAATCTAGATATAACATGTACTCATTCTTTAGAATAAAGCACAAACAGGAATGTTGGAATCGGGAAAATGATTGTGAAATTAAAATTTGAGTAGATCTAGATCTAGGCCTAAGCTAGATTCTAGATTTAATTTTTTTTTTTCTGTACAATGTTAAACACTGAGTCCTGAGCACTGTGCTGTTAATCAGAAACCAGATACTAGAATAAAAAAGTTCGCTAATATAAAAGTATCAGGCATTGCTACGGACATTAATCTTGATTTTAACCACATTTGTGACTAAAGTGTTTTCAATTGCTGTAACGTGGCTTATTTTCTGGTTGTCCAAAAGTGGTATAGAATATGTTTTCAACATTGCTGAATTCAATTCTAGAGAAGATTTTCAATTGCTTTAGACTCAGTGCCTTCACAGTAAAAAACACAATGTACCTAATATGGATGTCTTTTAAGCTACCATCATGAACAGTGATGTTGGAAGATTCTCAAGGAAGTACAATGTGTGTGGGCTAGACATCTTGTCAAAAAAAATTTAAATACAGACCACTGCATACTGTCCTTCATGTCACGGAAGTGGGTATCATAATATAATGATAACAATGGCAGTCTGATCGATATTGACGATGACCATCTGTGTTTGGTAAGGTCATGTTCAGCAGTCTGTTGTGTGAGACAGAAGACAGCTTTCTGTCTCATGCTTGATCCTCCCATAAGTGATGAGGAATGCTTCTCTTCCTCATGTTCTTAGATAAAGTGAGACATAAAATCACATAACTTTCTACATTTGTTTGGCTATCAGCATGAAACATGTAGCTGCTGAACAACAAAATGGAACTGTACAGTTTTTTTTATCAGAATAATATCCACTTCTACTGGTATTATAAAATTGCAATAGTTTATGAAACAAACCTAGATAGCAGATAAACTTGTCACCTGACAGTGTCAGGTTATTCAAGTAAAATTGTCATAAAACCAACCGTATTGTCCTAGCTAACAAAACTTTGATTTAAAAGTAGAGACTTTGTCTTCTCCAAACAAAGATTTTCATGTACATGAAACTTTAAATCATAGATAAGAGATAAAAAAAAAAGCCAAGCTATGTAATGTCTTGTCCAAATTGTGTTATGAACAATAATTTGTCTTAAAATGTTTATCAAATCTCAGTGAATTGTCAGTTTTCTTCAATTGTTTATTTTATTATCTTGGTTACATAAATGAAGTGCAGCATCAAGGCTTATATATTTAAAGTATAATCCAAGTGTATTAGATGTAGAGAATAGTTTTGACTTTTTGCCTTTGAGTTTGGTTCGTTTTTGTTTGTTGGTCAACATCCAATGTCAGCACAATAAAGGTTATAATGTGTACAGACCTTAAGACTAATGTCTGACAATTTATGTGCTGCCACACAGAGACAGTGCTGGGATACCATGTCTCCTGTATCAGCTGGTCACATAATACTGACACCTGCCCAACATTTAGGTGATGAAATTGCACTAATATATTTTTTACAGATTAATGGATTTGAACCAGGGACCTCCCAATTGTGAAACAACACTCTACCAGTTGTACCATTCCCTTTGCCTTCTAGTCAAATAGTTGTACACAGAATTTATTCTGTCCATTTGTTTTTTGTTTTAGTGGCTTTTGTTGTTGTTTTTTTCTTCCTCATGGTAGGTCAACTTTTTTTCTTCTCTTTCAATATTTTTGTCAACTAAATTTGATGAAATCTATAATAAGGATAATTTTTTACGAAAATGTGTCTTAAATTAGGAAAATGATATGTTATGTGAGCTTCACCATGCTTTACGTAAATAATAAGAAACCTTTGAATACGGGTAGAAACAGAGAAGCCAAATTTCAGATCAAACCAGAAAATCTGTATTTTTAAAGTTACTTGACTTTGCCTGATAACTCCTACTAAAATAATTTAGAATTTATATCCACAATATCCCTCGGGTTAAGGGGGGGGGGGGGGGTGTTAATTGGGAGGACCCCAATTCTAGACCCAGGATAGGAACGATTTCATTTTCTCTCCTAATAGTGTAAGTATAATGTGACCGGTTGAGACAGTATACCTGCACTGTCTCTTTGTGTCAGCATGTGAAATTTTCACGTGTCAGTCTTGGGACTCATCCCGATACAGCCTAGCAGTAGCTGCTGACACTGAATGTTAGGAAACCAACTTACACCCAGGATTCAAAACTTGCTAATTTTATAAGAGAAGGGTTTGAATTTTAGTTGCATGGAGATTGGGGAAATTCAAGAAAAGGATTTTTTTCATATCTTATACAGCCAGTTAGCATAACAAAAAAAAGCAGGATAAATAATTTATCAAGTATGGATAAATTGTAGGTCAGCTCGAACCAAGTTTATCGCACTGACCATGTAAATCCTGTATCCTTAGCAAATCGATCAAGATAAAATGTTATGGCATGTTTTAATCTACTGATATCACATGGTTAAAATGTGGGCATTGCACACTATAGTCACATATTGCCTTCAGGGCAGTCCTTTCTTTACTCATTAAGGCATTTTAGTGGGACCCATTTAAAGTCAACACTTATAAAGACAACTCTGGCTTAAAGTCAACATCATTATTAAGGTCCCAGTTCAGTCTTTTTCTTCTTTTGTTAAAGTAGCTTTATTTTAAAAAAAATGGAGTAAATTGACTCTTGCATTAAGTCAACACTTTTCTCCAAGGGCTTGACTTCATCAGGACATCACTGTAGTTCACAAAGGTCTTTGTAGAGTTCTTTAATTGTTATCTCTAGGCAGTAGGCTGATACTGTAGAGATAGAAAGATATCAATGTGCTGTGGTATGTAATGACCTCTTGATCCGTTGGTCAGCTGTCTTAATACACATGTGCTATGACCATATGTCACGGTTATGGTCTTATGAAGTGGTCTGATGTTTCCAGATGATAAAGGTCTCTTTGTTCAGTACATGCATAATGAAATTCAGATCAACTTTTATTGAGAACTGCAACACTTTGTTTGTTGGCTGTTTTTTTGTTTTTTTTCAACTGTTCTTCTTGACTTTCATATGTGTTTTAAGTTTAAAAGCCTCAGAAACTTAAAACCTTTTAACAACACAAGCTGCTAACATCATCTCATTACACCGTGTTGTTGCTATCACATCAAGAAGCCCCCTGAAGGTGCAAAATGAAACAAAAATTGAAATAGATGCAAGTGAAAATTTTACTTTCACTTTTCAGCATTTAAGATTTATGAGCTTCTGTTGTTTTGTGTAATCTTCTTTTCTGTTTTTGTTATACCACTGTAAGGCTTTATTCTATTCTCTGGCCTTTGGACTCTCTTTTAAAGTCAAGAACAGAAATAGAGGAGAGAAAAAACAACAAAGCACTGTCACTTTCTTGTTGTGTGTGTGTCAGCTGTGTTGTTTGTAGCACATCGATGTCAAGTTGTTTTATGAAGGCCAGGAAAGGGCTTGACATGATTTCTGTTACAATTAATACGTCAGTCACTAAATCTCAGGGCTTGCAAGTTTGGCTGTGTGCTTGTAATTGTGATCATATTCTGTGAGTCTCTCTCTATATATATGTGTGTGTGTGTGTTTCTCTTTGTCTCTTTTTTTTATCTGTGTGTGTGTCTCTCTTTTTATCTTGTTCTTAATATCTGTCTGTTTCTGTTTGTCTCTCTTTGTCTCTGTGAGTCTCTCTCTCTGTATATGTGTGTGTGTGTTTCTCTTTGTCTCTTTCTTTTTATCTGTGTGTGTGTGTCTCTCTTTTTATCTTGTTCTTAATATCTGTCTGTTTCTGTTTGTCTCTCTTTGTCTCTGTGAGTCTCTCTCTCTATATATGTGTGTGTGTGTTTCTCTTTGTCTCTTTTTTTTATCTGTGTGTGTGTCTCTCTCTTTTTATCTTGTTCTTAATATCTGTCTGTTTCTGTTTGTCTCTGTGAGTCTCTCTCTCTCTCTCTCTCTCTCTCTCTCTCTCTCTCTCTCTCTTTCTCGCTCACTCTGTCTATCTATCTTATCTATCTATCTTTCTCACAATTTCTTCTCAATCAAAGGCTTTATCATTTAACATGGTTATCTCCTAGAGGTTTTACAATTAGATTGAAAGACTAATTATGAATAACTTGACAAACAGTGTATGATTATAACTTTCCAAATCACAAAGCTTTTTGCACTGAATTTCCCAATAATCTTCTAATGCATTTAAATTATTCTTTGTTTTGTTATGTCTAAAGCCTTTCAATATCTTTATCATGTTTAAAAGAGGGGCACCCAATTTTTTAGGTCGGCATCATAATGAATGAATGACATTTTTTGTGTTGTTAAGTGGTTATTGGGGTTATCATTGAAGTATCATACTGGTGATAGGTGACATGATTCTGAAGGACCTTCTGATGGTTTTTCTATGATCACTTTATCTTACAGACACATCAAATTTTTTTTTTTTTTTTTTTTTTTTTTCAGGATTGTTGTGTCACTGTTTTTATGCATACAGCCGTTAATGTGAATTCACTGTAACTTTTGGTGTTTTTTTTTCTTTCATATCTTTGTATTTGATTAGGGCTCACATGCGTTGAGTCGAGTTGGTTGAACGTCCAACATCAGCACCATAGAGGCTATATTGTGGATGGGCCCCAAGACTGACATCTGGCAATTTTATGTGCTGCCACACACGAGACAGGGCGGGGATACCATGACTCCTATCTCAGGCGGTCACATTAGACTCACACCGGTTCAACCAGTAGGGAGCTACATCACCAGGGCTCGAATCCGGACCTTTTGCGTCGGAAGCCGATGTTCTACCCCAGGGCTCACATGCTCCAGATAAATAATCTGGTTGATTGTGTGTTTCAGGTGACGTGAAACACAGGAAAAAAAGGGGTGGAGGTATAAAAGACAGGACACTAAAAAAAATATCATGATCAGAGAACAGCATTAGCAATGTTCCCCTGGGGAAAAAAATACACTTGATTTTCTCAGTCTGTAATATTAAGAATGAATTGGCTCAAGTTCTTATGTTTAAAAGTAACGCAGAATAGAGGGACAGTAATCATACTTCTTAGGTTAAATATAGCTTGTCCAAATCTGTTTTCGTGATCACAGTGATGCTTTAGTAGTAGTAGTTGTTGTTTTTTGTAGTCTTGTAGTAGTTGTTGTAGTAGTGGTGGTGGTAGTAGTAGTAGTAGTAGTAGTAGTAGTAGTAGTAGTAGTAGTAGTAGTAGTAGTAATAGTTGTTATAGTAGTAGTAGTTGTAGTAGTAGTGGTGGTAGTAGTAATAGTAGTAGTAGTAGCAGTAGTTATAGTAGTGCTATTAGTGATTGAGCAGCATCAGTATCATCAGCAGGAGAAGGGGTTGTGTTGGCTCTGGGAGTAAAATTGGTACAGCTACCAGCTAAAAAGGGGGGCACGGTGGTCTAGGGGTAAAATATCGGCTGAGACAGGAGTCATGGTATCCCCGCCCTGTCTCGTGTGTGGCAGCACATAAAATTGTCAGACGTCCGTCTTGGGGCCTGTCCACAATATAGCCTATATAGTGCTGCTGTTGGACGTTAAACCAACCCAACCAACCAACCAGCTAAAAAAATATATCTGTAAGGGAAATAACGTAGTACTTAACAAAATAATCAAAACCATTTCCCTTCCACAGTGCGGAGCCACTTGTATGTGGTATGGGCAATGCGGCCACCAGGCATCCCATGAGGATAAGAAACTCAACTGCATCTACCATGGACCTCCCAAACCTTTCAAGACAAAGACAGCACTGGACGCCTTTGAAAGGGACTGTCCCTCTCTTTTTAATGGTACAGTAATAGTTTCTGTATTTTTTTGGCTTTCTCATAATCCTTGGAAGAAGGAAGATCCTATACAGTGACAGGATCTGAGAGTACATTTGACGTTTTTTACAATGATGAATGTACAATCAAGAGTATTTACTTCTACGCAACTGTTGTTTTATTTTTACTGATAAAGGGCTAATTCTTTTTGGTTATTTTGTTGTTGTTTTTTTTTCAGGGAAAGTGCCAGAATGTTGTTCTTTGGTTCCACAGCAAAACACCATTTATGAGTTATTGAAAATATCCTCTCAAAAGTAAAAGCATCAAGTGAAATTTTAAAGTGACGGATGGTTTATGACAGAAGCAAATTATGTGTAGACCTTAAGCGAACTCTATGTATTTAAATTTTACTACCCTGGAGTTTTCTTTAGATTTCAAGAATTTAACAAGTAAACTCTCTTCTCGCCAGGTAATGAAACGGAGACGTGCTGCTCCGATGCCCAGATGCTGACCATGGATAACCAGATCTCTTTCCCTCGACAAGCGCTGCAGAGGTGCCCGAGTTGTTACCGCAACTTCATGAATGTGTGGTGCTACCTCACATGCGCCCCCAATAACGTAAGCCATTACTCATTTTAGTTTGTTATAGAATAAACACCTTAATACTTTTTCTTTTTGTAACTTTATGAATGATAATGCAATGTCACATTCGCCAAGAATATTAAAGACTTAACACTTTTTGTTAACGTCACATGTGGCCCAATAATAAAAGTCATCATTCATTTTAGTTTGTTTTAGAACGAACACTTTGACCTTTTTTTAAACTAAAAAATATTTTGTGCAACCTCACCTGTGAACAGAAAAATATCATTTTACAGATGTGAATGTGCTTAGAAAAGTATTTAACCTTGTTTTATGACTTTTTTTTCCACACAGGCTGACTTTATGTCTATAAATGAGACAGAAAAGTTTGAAGAGAAAAATGGCACCTCAATTGATGTCATTAAATCTGTGAACTATGTCATGTCTGAGGATTCTGCCAATGGCATGTTTAACTCTTGTCGTAATGTTCAGGCAAGTGAAAAAGAACGAGAAGAATGATTTTTTTTCAGTGATTAATACCAGTAGTTAATTTTTATATCAGCGATGCCGATTTTCTGTAAATTTCCATAGATCTCTTGAAGAGTTCTGTTTTGTGATTCAATATGCTATGCTGCTTTAAGCAAAATGGCTCAGTAACAAATGATAATCCAGTAAGCATTACTGCCATATAAACCTGCCTCATTTTTATCAAACAGACAAATGTTATCTTAATGCAAAGGCTAATTGTTTACGGTATTTGAATAAAAAAAACATTCTACCTGTTATAATGTCGGAGAAAAATAAGGCAATCGGAACTAGAGGTGTTCCTAATTTAAGTGGGGGTTGGGGGTTGGGTTGGTTTAACGTCCAACAGCAGCGCTCTATAGGCTATATTGTGGACGGGCCCCAAGACGGACGTCTGACAATTTTATGTGCTGCCACACACGAGACAGGGCGGGGATACCATGACTCCTGTCTCAGCCGGTCACATTATACTGACACCGACCCAACCAGTAGGGAACGCAACAGCCGGGATTCTAACGCGGGACCTTTTGCGTCGGAGGCGATGTTCTACTCCCGAACCACCGCTCCCCCCTCCTAATTTAAGTGAGAACCAAACAAGCTAACAAATCTCTCCTTTGTTCACCATGCAGATGCCGAGCTCTAACACTCCGGCACTGTCCCTGCTGTGTGGCACGGATGCCAGTCAGTGCACCCCCCAGAAGTGGCTCGACTACATGGGCACCACCGACAACGGACAGGCGCCGTTTGACATATACTTTTACATCAGCAGGAGCAACATGACCTTCAAAAGTATGTATGGTGCCGTTGATAATGTAAAAATATTTTTTTTTACTTTCACATTAACAAGAGCAATATGACCTTCAAAAGTATGTATGGTGCCATTGATAATGTAAAAATTTTTTTTTTACTTTCACATTAACAAGAGCAATATGACCTTCAAAAGTATGTATGGTGCCGTTGATAATGTAAAAATATTTTTTTTTACTTTCACATTAACAAGAGCAATATGACCTTCAAAAGTATGTATGGTGCCATTGATAATGTAAAAATATTTTTTTTTACTTTCACATTAACAAGAGCAATATGACCTTCAAAAGTATGTATGGTGCCATTGATAATGTAAAAATATTTTTTTTTACTTTCACATTAACAAGAACAACATGACCTTCAAAAGTATGTATGGTGCCATTGATAATGTTAAAAATATTTTTATACTTTCACATCAGCAAGAGCAACATGACCTTCAAAAGTATGTATGGTGCCATTGATAATGTTAAAAATTTTTTTATACTTTCACATTACTACGAACAACATGGCCTTCAAAAGTGTGTATGGTGCCATTGATAATCATAATGTTAGAAATATTTTTATTTACATCACCGAGAACAACATGACCTTCAAAAGTATGTATGGTGCCATTGATAATGTTAAAAGTTTTATTTGTACTTTCACATTACCACGAACAACATGATCTTTGGAAGTATTCATGAATAAATGACGGTGGTAGAATACATCAAATTTCAAAGAAATTCTAATCTGAGTGTTTCAATTTAAATTTAAGAAATGCTTGCCTTCCCTTTTGACCCACTGTCATGCAATCAGAATTAACAAACGGAATAAATATACAGTTCTCAACATACGGTACAAAATTCCTCCACAGACTCCACTCTGAAACCCCTGGACACGAAGCCGGTCCCCTGCAACAAAGCTCCGTCCAACGACACGGAGGCGTGTTCGTGCCAGGACTGCAAGGCCAGTTGTGCCCCGTCCCCACCGCCAGCGCCCCCTGCCAAGCCCTGCGAGGTGGCCCACATCGACTGCTACTACTTTGGGTTCGGGGTGCTGTTTGCCGCCTTTGTGCTGGTGTTTGGGTGCTACACCATCTGCTACAACATCATCGTCCAGGACGCGCTGAGGCTGGAGAGACCAGACGAGCACGGCCACATCCATCACGTTTCCAGTAAAGGTACTCGATGAAGTGGGGGGCGCGGTGGCCCAGGGGTAGAACATCGGCTTCCGACGCAAAAGGTCTCGAGTTCGAACCCTGGCTGTTGCAATCCCTACTGGTTGGGTCGGTGTCAGTATAATGTGACCGGCTGAGACAGGAGTCATGGTATCCCCACCCTGTCTCGTGTGTGGCAGCACATAAAATTGTCAGACGTCCGTCTTGGGGCCCGTCCACGATATAGCCTATAAGTTGCTGACGTTGGACGTTAAAACCCAACCAACCAAACCAAACCAAACTTGATGAAGTTTGTTTTGTGTGTGGTTCTACTTTTTTTTCTTTTAAGCTGACAGAATCACATATTCTGCTGATTTTTTTTTTTTAGTATGAATTTTTTACTACTTGATATTAAGTACTATAATTTACCAATCTTGTATAATAAACACAAATCATTGCCTTGAGATACGAAATAAGACCTTGTCAGTTTTGATGATTTGTATCATGAAAATTGAGAAAGAATAAAAACCTTTTTTTACTCTTTTCAAACCATAAAGCTCTTACCTTTTTTTTGGTAATTTGAGAACTTAACCAAAAAAATCCCCCCTACTTTTATTTTTAATCCAGATCAAATATTCTGCTGATTTTTTTTTTTTAGTATGAATTTTTTACTACTTGGTATTAAGTACTATAATTTACCAAATTTCTATAAACGCTAATCATTGTCTTGAGATAAGAAATAAGACCTTGTCAGTTTTGATGATCTGCAACCTCAAAATTGAGAAGGAATAAAAAAAATTTTTCTTTTCAAATCATAAGCTCTTACCTTTTTTTTTGGTAATTTGGGAACTTAACCAAAAAAAATCCCCCCTACTTTTATTTTTAATCCAGGTCCTGCTGCGAATCGCAACGAGCGAAAGAAAAACTACCTGGCCAGTGTAGAGGGCCATTCTCTGAGCTGTTTTGAGCGTGCAGGGGCGAGGATGGAGGAAAGGTTGGAGGGATTGTTCACTGGTTGGGGCTACTTCTGCGCCTCTCACCCATTTCTCATGTCGGTAAGACATTTTTTTTATTCTGTACACAAGGCTGAAGTTGGGAAGTGTGAAAGAGAGACAAAGGAAGGAGAGAGAGAGAGACAGATGGGTAGAGGAAGGAGAGAAAGTCCTTTTTTTTTCAAAGACAAATCAACTTAAAAAATATAATAGCTGTTTAATATTGATTTTTTTTTCTGTGTTTGACACTCCTATTGCTTAGTTCTATCCTATCTTCTCAGCTGGAATTCATGGTCGTGTCAGGTGTTTGGTATGTAGCCTAGCCACTGATATTTGACGTTAAAAAACTAAACCTTTACCTTCTATTGTTCTGCCCTTCAGCTGGTGGTAATTGTATTGTGTGCATGTATCTCTTTGTTCTTTCAGCTGTCAGAACATTCATACATTGGTGTAACTAGTTGCTGATGTCTGACATTAAGAAACCAAACCTTTACCTTCTATTGTTCCACCCTCAGCTGGTGGTGATTGTGGTAGCTGATGTACTGTGTGCTGGTATCTGTTTGTTCTTTTAGCTGTTAGAACATGCGTTCTGTGGTGAAACATCCCCCCCTCTAAGCAGCTGGCGGTGATTGTGGTAGCTGATGTGCTGTGTACTGGTATCTCCTCCTTCCTTTAGCTGTTAGAACATGTGTTCTGTGGTGTAACTAATTGCTGATGTCTGACATTAACAAATAAACCTGTACCTTTCTATTGTTCCACCCTCAGCTGGTGGTGATTATGGTAGCCGGTGTGCTGTGTGCCGGTGTCTCCCTGTTCTTTTAGCTGTTAGAACATGCGTTCTGTGATGTAACTAGTTGCTGATGTCAACAAACAAATAATAAACCTGTACCTTTCTATTGTTCAACCCACAGCTGGTGGTGATTGTGGTAGCTGGTGTGCTGTGTGCCGGTATCTCTGATGTCTGACGTTAACAAACAAATGTAAAAAATACTGGGCTTCTTATTCGTCAGTTACCTGATTCACCCGATTAAACGAAAAGTAAACAGATTTTAGCCCCTTCTGGTTGGATTGATGTTATATAATGTGAGCTGTGAGACAGATTCGCTGAGTCCTGTGTTCCTTTTCATCGAATTTTTGTGCCGACAGCAGGAAAAAAATTGTCCTGGTATCCGTCTGTAGTACAGCCTAGTTGCTCTTGGATATTAAAAAACCATCCTTTACCTTTGCCTTTAAATAAATTAATACAGAATACAGAAATCTTTATTCATCCCTCAAGGAGAAATTAAAGTACCACTCTTCATACCAACAAATAGTTACAACAACATATATAAGTACAAAGATAAGAGAATAAAAGTCAATTTGACATAAACATTAATAATATTATACATAGTATACAAATCATAGTTTCACAATATCACAGCTCTAGTTACTTAATGTATGTATATAAGAAAAATCTTATCTTGTGTAAACATTAAAAATTATACATAAAAATTAATACACTTACAAGAATGAATGAGTAAATATAAACATAGATACTGTTAACTAGAAATATTCTAGTCGATTATAATTAAAAATGTTAGGTAGTGTAACTGTGTGGAGAGATATCTGCACAACATGCCTTTTCTCTTGTATGTAATATGAGGGGGGCGCGGTGGTCCTGGGGTAGAACATCGGCTTCCGACGCAAAATGTGGGGGGTTCGAGTCTTGGCAATTGCTCTCCCTATTGGCATTGGTTGGGTCGGTGTCAGTTTAATGTGACCGGCTGAGAACAGAAGTCATGGTATCCCCGCCCTGTCTCGTGTTGGCAGTACATAAATTTGTCAGACGTAAATCTTGGGCCCCGTCGCCGTATTGGACAACCTAGAGAAGCTAAACCCTATAAAGAACCGTCATAACGAAGCTTGCCTCGTCTTAAAGGTGGTGGTAGGGTAGGAGGAAGGGGGGGGGGGCGAACTAAATGCACTCGCTCGAAGTTGTAGAGTGTTGTGCACCCAATCAGGAAGTCCCCGGTTTGGATTCTAATATGGAATTTCATGCACAAAATTATGGAACAAATGAGCGACCATGCCTAACGGGCGTAAATAAGTCTTCCGTTGTCGCCATGGCTGCAGATCTATGGCCGTTTTTCCAAGAAAGTTAGATCCTGAGAAGATTGTATGTAAAATAGGTATTTCTGGATGAATACTGAATGGAACTTATCAAGAAAAGCGTACCATAATTAGAAATGTGTTTTAAACAGAAGCGGGGACACAAGGTGATTTAGTAAGCTTAGAACAGAAGAAGAAGAAGAAGTAGTAGTAGTAGTAGTAGTAGTAGTAGTAGTAGTAGTAGTAGTAGTAGTAGTAGTAGTAGTAGTAGTAGTAGTAGTA
>RQTK01000092.1:563558-679895 GCA_003991915.1 Elysia chlorotica
ATTATTATTATTATTATTATTATTATTATTATTATTATTATTACTATTATTATTATCATTGTTATTAATATTGTCAACATGGCTCTTGTTATCACTGTGAATGTATTATGATTTCCCAAACTACATGCCAAAATAAGTTTGATAAACTTTTGTTCTTGTTCTAGAAAAAGTCTACCGCAACGCATCTGCTCTGGTGATCACGTTCGTTGTCAACAATTATCTGGAGCCGAGTAAGAACGGACCGGCACTTGCGTGGGAGTCCAAGTTCATCGAGTTCATGAAGAATTACACCGAGGATCATCCCGAAGTGGAGATCGCGTTCTCATCTGAGGTGATCATTGTTTTCAAATCTTTCTACATTATTATCTATCGAGTACCGTGCTTTGTAGGAAGAAGGGGGGGGGGGTTTGAAACGCTGTGTCTAACATTTTTTTGTTTGCTGTCGTCCCCTATTGGTGGTTGGGTTGGTGTCAGTATGTTGTAACTTAGACAGGAGTAGTGGTATCCCCTCTCTGTCTCGTTGTGGGGCAGCATTTTGCATTTTAAAAATGTTTAGATGTCAGTCTTGGCATCTGTCCACAATATAGCTTATTATGTTGTTATTATCTTGTTATATAACAAGAAAAATTTGTAAAATCAAAATTTTAAAATCACCTTCATTAGAAAAAAACCAACAACGGAGACAGTTGTAATCAGCTTTTTGTTTTTGTTTTTCTAAAACTATATTTTGTGATAGACGATTATGTTAGCAAAATGAGTATATTCTGAATTTATACAACTTTGGAATCCTTTTTACTTCCCCTACAGAGATCCATCGAGGACGAGATAGACCGGGAGAGCAACAGCGACATCATGACCATCCTGGCCAGTTACCTGATCATGTTCGCCTACATCACCCTCATGCTGGGCCAGTATCGCAGGCTCGACAGGATTCTGGTGAGCCAATCTGGATTTAACACGTGACAAGATAAACAAAAAACTTTGCGGAAGAATCATAGAGCCAATCTGGATTTAAGATGATAAATAATAATAACAGTACAGGATTTATTAAAAACTTTGCGGCAGAATCATAGGAATTGTCTAGTCCTACAACTGTTCTGTACCAACCGGTTTAAAGGCCATTCAGCATTAACCAGGCACTCTATTTCTCAAGTATAATAAAGACCAATTTGACTATTTAACAAAAAATTTTTTTTTAAATATGAAGGCAAAAATTGTTTTTTCTTCTTCAGATTTCTTAAAAAAAAAAAAAAGCTGCTATCATTTATCTATTGCATAAACACTAACATCTTACAGATTTTCAAAACAATTTGTCCGTGAGTTTTGGACGAGACATGTTTTTAGTGTGAACGAGTTTTGAAATAATTGTACTAGAAACAAGCAAATCTACAAAATCAACCCTAAAGCTTTCAAGTGGGTTTTAGTTTATTTGACACACTCTATTTCTGCATGCACTGTGTGTTTGTTTTGGGGGGCAAACTGGCTCAAGTGGTAGAGCGTTTGTCTCCCAATTGGGAGGTTCCTGGTTTGAAACCCAAGATTGGTCAAATATGTATGTGTCCCATTTCGACCCCTGCTGGTCGAAACGGTGTCAGTATCATGTGAGAGGCTGAGAAACGAGTCCAGGTCTCCCTAAACTGTCTGGTGTGTGGCAGCACGTAAAATTGTTTGCCAGACATTAGACTTGGGGACCCATCCACAATTTAGCCATTATAGTGCTGACGTTAGACGCTAAGCAACCAACTCAACTTTAACTGAACCGTGTGCTGTCCCAGGTCGACGCCAAGGTGGCGCTAGGCCTGTCCGGGGTGCTGCTGGTCCTCGTCTCTGTCGGGGCCTCGCTCGGCTTCTACAGCTACCTGGGCATCCCGTCCACTCTGATCATCGTGGAGGTCGTTCCTTTCCTGGTCCTGGCAGTCGGGGTGGACAACATCTTCATACTGGTGCAGACATACCAGGTAGGTGGCGCTCTATTTCTACAGGTGTAATGAAGAGTAATTTGGCTGTTTCAGAAAGCTTGATTAACAATTATTGTTGTTGTTTTATGTAAAGGCGAAAAACTCATTTCTTGGGTTTCTAAAAAAAATAAGCACACAAAAAAAAAAAGCCTATTATATATTCATCGCATAAATATTGACAACTCAACTCGACCGAAGTTAGTAGATTTAAATGAAAGACGGAAACATCTTCAAAATTCTTCATAAAATCAACCATAAAGATTCCCAGTGGGGTTTGTCTAGTCGTTTCACAAGCCCTAATTCTGCATGTGAGCCAAGAAAAAAGTGCTGGAGTTTGACGCTAAAAAACAAACTCAAACTCTGTTGGAGACACACCTGATTTATACCTGTGTTGGTGGTCCAAATTCTTCAGTTTATAAAAAAGAGACATATCTGTGCATATTCATGTTAATATTGATCAAAGAAAAGTATTGATATCCTATTGTAAAATAGTTGCACAATGACAATTAATACAGTGGTATAAAAGAGTAGAGAAACTCCAATTTATTGATTTGACCAAAAATCCCTCATCTGTAGTGCAATTAATCAACCTTTTTGTTACATATTAATCAATATCCATCAAATCGTTTGTGATTAAGCTAACCAATTTATTTTTCCTGTCAAAATCAAACTTCTCATCTTTTATGTCACACCTCATCCTAACATAACGTAACAAAACACCCCCCAAAAAAATTAAAATAAAGGGCAATGACGCAAGTATTCCCAAACTTGCACTATTGTGCACAACAAAGATGGAACAAAACGGGGATCTCCATTTCTAGTTATAAGTTATAAAAGTAAATGAAATCAACTCAAGGGAGTCACATGGCATTCATAAGCTGATGATATAAAAAACAATTTTTTCAGAGATAAAAAGCTAAAGTTATCAAATCTGCTAAAATTAATGTTTTACTCTATCCTTATTGGTTCAAAAGATATGAATTATGAAAAAGAGCCCTATAAAAAAAAGTATAAAAGTGCGATTTCATGAGCATTGCAGGCATAACCACTGTGGCTCTGTTGAGTTAGTGCGTTACACTTTTGTTCTCCCCCAGAGAGAAGAGCTGAGGGATGGGGAGAGTGTGGAGCATCTCGTGGCGCGAGTGGTGGGGAAAGTCGGACCTAGCATGCTGCTGACCTCGCTGTCGGAATCCCTGGCTTTCTTCCTGGGTAAGTGGTCGATGCTTTGTGAGGGGACGTTAGCTCATTCAGTGCCAAGTCCTGGGAACCATCAGTAATATAGCCTAGTAGCTGTTGTCGGATGCTAAAAAGCCATCTAATAAATCGACCAACAAACCAAATTTTTGCATGTGTATATTTAATCTATATTCATTTGAAATTTATCCCTAATTTCCATATTTTTTGTCATTGAAATTACATGGTATTGAAAATGTGAGGCAACCAGGGTGAATCAGGCACAAATTTCATATGTAAGTTTGAGCTAGAGCCCTCTGAACACAGAAAAGCTTCTCTGTATTGGCCTTATTTCATTTTCAAATTTAAAACATAATATCTGATTCTATAAATGATATAGAGTAAAAAAAAATCCTGATCTCGTAAAGTGCATTTGATGCTTTTTAACCCACCATGAATAACTCAATAAGTCTAAATTCTAACTTGTCTCTCATTCAACTTGGTCGTGAACTGGCTCAAGTAATAGAGCATTGGCCTCTACATCGGGAGGTCCTCAGTTCGAAACCCACTATCAATCAAAAAATATACATGTATTTGTCAAATTTCTTTCCCCCACTACTGGTTGGGTCACTGTCGGTATAATGTGATCGACTGAGGCAGGAGTCCAGGTCTCCCCATTCTGTCTTGCACACAAAATTATCAAAATCTAGTCTTTTGGCCTGTCCACAATTATATAGCCTATTATAGTAATGACGTTGGACGTTAAGCAACCAACTCAAACTCAACTCAACTTTCCCGGACCTTCCAGGTGCGTTGACCAACATGCCGGCGGTGAAGGTTTTCTCTCTCTACGCCGCCATGGCTGTGCTGTTTGACTTCCTGCTCCAGATCACCATCTTCATCTGTCTGCTCACTCTGGACGCCAAGAGGCAGCACGTGAGCATCTTTACTTGCACACATAGCGTCACCTCAGTTGTATAATATCCTGTGTTATTGCCAGAATACTCTATATCTTTTGTATCTTAGAAATAAGATAGGGCCTCATACAACTTAAGGTGACGATAAGTCATAATTTTTTTTTTTTTTTTCACACAGTCAATCCATATGGAATAATGTAGAGAATTAAGACTTATGGCTCGAGCTGTTTTTGTTTGGTTTTTTTTTGTTTTTGTTTTATTTATGCATTCAAAATATATAGTATGGTATACAGAAATAATACCTGTTGTTATAAGAACTGTTTTTGTTTGTTTTATATGTCATATTGTATGTCAGCAGAAATAATAACAAGTTGTTGCCATAGTTGTTTTTGTTTGAGTGTGTGGGGGTAGGGGTGTTTTTGTTATTTTTTTGCGCAAAAATATGATGTGCAGAAATAACAATGACGGCCTTTACTAGTTTATTATTTGTTAAAATTGTTTTTTTCTTCCACAGTCAAACCGCATAGATGTACTATGTTGCACAAAGCTGCCCTTGAAGAAGCAAAAGCCCCAGCACGGTTTCCTCTATGAGTTTGTGAGCAAGTTCTACTCTCACTTCATCATGATGGAATGGCTCAGGCCCATCGTGGTATGTAGAACGCAGTGGTCGCTCAAATCTTCATGAATGTCAGACTAGAGAATTTGATTTTGATATTTGAAAAAAAAAAAAGAAGAAAAGAAATAATGGGCCGACCCTAATTGGTTTGTTAACATTAAGTTGATCAGAGCTTGAGGGATAGAAAGATATACTACGTGTAGCAAAAATTTTGGTAACTTGTATAAGACTTACTTTACGTAAGTGAAATGTCTATGAACCTATATCATGTTTATTTATTGTGAAATGAGTAAGCATGGGTCATGATGAAAACAGCCTTGCTTTTTGTGGGTTTTTTGGTCAAGAGTCATCATGTCAATTCTAAGGGGGCGCGGTGGGCCTGGGGTAAAACATCGGCTTCCGACGCAAAAGGTCCAGGTTCGAGTCCTGGTGATTGCGCTCCCTACTGGTTGGGTCGGTGTAAGTTTAATGTGACCAGCTGAGACAGAAGTCATGGTATCCCCGACTTGTCTCGTGTGTGGCAGCACATAAAAAATTGTCAGACGTCAGTCTTGGAGTCCGTCCACAATGTAGCCTACATAGTGCTGGTGTTGGACGTTAAACAGACTCGACATCATGTCAATCTTTCCTCCTGACTTTCCCCAGATGATCGTGTTTGTGGGCTGGTTCTGTGCCAGTGCTGCCATGACCTCAAAAGTGAACATTGGCCTTGATCAGTCCCTGTCTATGCCAAAGGTAAGTTTCCAGTTTGTTTTTTTCTTTGCCTCTTTTGGTGTGGAATATTTTAAAAGAGAAGTTGCATCAGGGTTTTTCTTTTACATGGCACAAAAACACAGAATTCCTCTGATAGCATTGCATTTCAAAGATGCCAAAACTTAAGCTATTCACATTGCATGGTTCAATGTCTTTCCTTTGTCTATGAACTATTTTGGGGGAATTTTAAAGAATTTTTTTAAAGGCGAAAGCTTTGATATTTACCACTTCAAATTAAAGGTTTGCAATTTGATGCGTGCAAAGATGAGCTAGCGCAAGAGCATACCAATGCATAACAATATTTGTGCTGTATGATTGGAATAGGTTAATAGTGGCTTCTGTCCTTTAAACACTCTCTGCATGTAGGATTCCTCTGTTAAATCATTTCGTCCCCCCAAAAATTTCATACTTACCCATGCCTCCTGTTCATCTCTTTTGAATGTAATATTGTATTGTGTTCTCTCTCTCTCTCTCTCTCTCTCTCTCTCTCTCTCTCTCTCTCTCTCTCTCTCTCTCTCTCTCTCTCTTTCCTTCTGTCTGTCTGTCTGTCTCCCTCCCTCTCTCCTTTAATGTGACCAGCTGAGACAGAAGTCATGGTATCCCCGACTTGTCTCGTGTGTGGCAGCACATAAAAAATTGTCAGACGTCAGTCTTGGGTCCGTCCACAATTAGCCTACATAGTGCTGTGTTGGACGTTAAACCAACCCAACCAACCAACCAACCAACCTGTCTGTCTTCTCTCTCCCTCCCTCCTTTAATGTGACAGGCTGAGACAGGACGCATGGTATCCCCGCCTTGTCTTGTGTGTGGCAGCACATAAAATTGTCAGACATCAGTCTTGGGGCCGTCACAATATGGTCTATATAGTGCTGATGTTGGACGTAATACCAACTCAACATCAATAATCCTTCTCTCTCTCTCTCTCTCTCTCTTTTTCTCTTTCTCTCTCTCTCTCTCTCTCTCTCTCTCTCTCTCTCTCTCTCTCTCTCTCTCTCTCTCTCTCTCTCTCTCTCTCTCTCTCTCTCTCTCTCTCTCTCTCTCTCTCTCTCTCTCTCTCTCTCAAAGTAACATGATATTGAGAAATTATCAGTGCCAGTAAACATGCCATACAGACACAAAGTCAAATGTATACAAGCATTGACAATTGAAATTGAGTTGGTGAATGTTGTAAATACCTATAATGATTCCTTGTGGCTTTTGAATGTAATATTGTAGTGTCAACACAACATTATATGATGATTATTCTTTTGTACATGTGATAATAGCAATTGTTAAGCGCATTGAACATGATTGTTCATAGAAATGCGCTATGTAAATGCAATATTATATTATTATTATTATTATTTATCATTTTTATTATTATTATTATTATTATTATTATTATTATTATTATTATTATTATTATTACCCCCCTCTCTTTTGTGCAGAAAGGACACAACGACTTGAGCTAAGAGGTTCAGACTGCAACTGTTTCTGCACATATTGTTGAGTTGTTTTATTGTCCCATAGAGCTGTGTGTCAAAAAAGTTTGTTATCTAGTCCATACAGTCAAATCACCTCTTACTTTATTTTATTTCAGTGTAATTATTTTGATTTTGGTTTATAGTTAAACTTGTAGACAATACTACTATATAGCCTTTAATTGTTGGTGAAATGTTTATTGCTTTTCAAACATTTTTCCATGAACTTTGTGTAACCATGTTATTTAGTGTGTTATTATTATATCTCGTCGGAGTCCGTTTTACCCTCAGAGGGGCATATTAATATAACAAATGTTTACCTTATCTTAATGGTATCGTATTTTTGCTGGACAGTACCCGAGTGGCCGAGTCGGTATCCTCGTGGCTAGACGATTACTTCTCCTGGCTGAACAGTCCGTCTTGCTGCAGAGTTCACAACGACACCGGGGAATTCTGTCCGTCTACTGGTGAGTCGTCTGCTGTGACTCGTCTTACTGAATCTCTAGTATTTTGGTGCACCCCACTCAATCCAACATCTGATAAATCAATTTATATGTATAAACATATATACTTACTTACCGGTACTTTACTTTTCCGATCCAGCAGCCACTTGAGCCTGCGCCCTTCGACTAGATGACATGATTAAGAATTTATATGTCCTTTCTAATTGGTCTTTTCCACAGTATAATGTGTATACATATATCTATATTATCAACCTTAGTTCAACATACTCAAAAAGTCTGGAATATAAGTTTTTCCTTTGTGGTTCCTGCAGGTAGAACATCTAACTGCATATATTTTATCAGACATTTAAAAATTTTTTAAATCTCCTCTATAAAAAAAAAAGAGAGGGAGAGGATTGAGGCAAGGGAGAGCAGCTGCTTTAAAGTGTATGTTCATATATCCCTCAATGTTTTTTGTGTGAATGTCAAGATTTATGATGTTAATATGATGGCATCCATCCATCCATGAAGTACCATGCTTTGTAGCCTTGGCGATCATATCCCCCTACACTTCTCAATTCTTCGCTGCTTTCAATGCCTCCTTTACTTTTCTTACATTAAGCCATAGTGTTGGTCCGTCCATTGTCTTTTCCCTGCGATCATTCCAGTTGTCATTAACCATCGCATGGCCCAAAAAGAATGCTTGGCTTCTACCAATTTGTATTTTTTATGTTTCTGTTATATCTAAGCTAAATTTCCCTTGTAGATGAGCACAGTCTACTCATGTCATCTCACCTTGTCTGTTATGTTATCTTGCTTTCAGACACAACGTCCAACTGCACCCAGTGCCAGCAGAAGTATGTGGAGAAGGGCCGGCCAGTGGGGGAGACGTTTGACAAGTACCTGCCCTGGTTCCTCGGGGATAACCCTGGCATGAAGTGCGGCAAAGGGTGAGTGATAAACATGTAGGATCTTTGATGCAAGAACATTGTTATTTGCGGCAGCCTTAAAGTGTAGCAGTTATGTATTTTTTGGCAAAGCTCAGAATAGACTATTTCCCTAATTCAAAAATGATCATCCTGAAGTAATAATAATAGTGATATTAATAATAAAAAAATTCTCTTACACAGGGCCTCCTAAAAGAAGCTTAAAGCACTTAAAGAATATCCAATTTTTTTTGGTCACTTTTTATTTATTTGAATATGATATACCTGAAAACTAAACAATACCATAGATCTAAAAAAAAAAACATTATGTGGATATAAATATCTATTCTTGATTTTTTTATAAAATCTCGCTTCAAAATTCAGTTGAATAGATCTAGACTCTTTTGATCTCAGTTATTCTGCTCTATAAGCTTAGTAATGAGTGGCTGTAGTGGAAGTACTTCAGAAAAATAAATCTTTGAACTCTATGAATGTTTTATGATAGAATCTGTCTTGTACATTTTTTTAGGAAAGTAAAGAAGTAAAATATCACATTTCATGGATTATGATGGCCACTGAAATTTAGCATAATTATTCTGCAATGTGGAAATATGCAGCAAAAGAAGTTTTGAACATCTTCATTTTTCAATGCAATTTTCATGTTTTTTTGTTTGTTTAATAATAATTGATTTGATTTCTTACCATTTAAACAGAAGATGTGGCCACATTTTTGTTTTATTTCAGCATTTTGTTGTTCTTCTTAATTTCTTTTAACTCAGACGGAAGTAAGATTGCAAGTAACTTTATTTTGCAATTTTTGAGTCTTTTGATTAGATCCTTACCAGCTTAACTTCTTTTTTTATATATATTTTAATAGAAGATGGGAAAAACATAATTTTAATCCATTGTATCTTCTTCTCTTTGTCGATCTCAGAGGGCATGCAGCCTACGGGTCTGGTGTCCATCTCTACAAGGATCACAGGAACAACACGCAGGTTGGAGGTGAGACAAATCAACATAATAATCGACTATAATCAACAATTAACTTAAAATCAACTTAACTAAAAATGTACAGTAGAATCTGTTTGACGAAAAAATCTCTCGGAGACGCAACTGAAGGTTTATATACAAATCTCCCAAATTGATAATAAACAGTGACTGAAAAGTAAAAAAAAAAGAGAAGGAATAACTGCCTTGAAAATAGTTTATTTTAAACCATATTATGTCTCAAACATTAAACAGGGTTTTAGTGCAATTCTTCTTTTGTTGTTTTTTTCATTGTGTGAATCTTGAAACTTTATCTTACTCAATGTTATTATTTTTATTATCAATCATGCTCCTAGATATTGGTATTTAGTGGTAATGCTTATTCTCTGACGCATGGTCTCAAGCTTAAAGGCTGATGTTCTCTCTTATCACATGTTTTAACCTCAAAGATTGTAATATTTTGACGTCTCAAAAATCAAATCAAGTCATCTCTTTGACAAAAATTGCAGCAGTGTTCTGAGGAGTGAATACTTTAATAATTTTTATTTTCAAATTTAATTTCGATTTTGACCTGAGCCGTCCACTCTTTCCTGGCAGCGTCTTACTTCATGACGTACCACAGCATCTGCAAGACGTCCGCGGACTACATCACTGCCCTCAAGGAGGCGCGCCTCATCGCCGACAACATCACGGCCAGCCTCAACAACGATCCAGACAACAACAAGCATTCATACAAGGTGTTTCCATACAGGTAAGTCTTGGATTTCGCTGCTTAGAATGGGGTTGGAGGGTTGAGGTTACGGAGGTTCTGGCGCAAGTGGGTAGGGTTTTGGTCTCCCAGATGAGAGGTTCCTGGTTCAAAATCCACGATCAGTCAAAAACATATTTGTCATGTGTCACACTAATAGACCCTACTAATTTTGTTACACACTCCATCTCTCTCTCTCTATCTCTCTCTCTCCACATATAGTCTATATAGTCCCCTCTCTCTCTTTCTCTCTGTTGCACAGTGTATTCTACGTGTATTACGAGCAGTATCTGACCATCGTGGTGGACTCTGTGAAGAACATTTCCTTCTGCCTCCTGGCCATCCTGCTGATCACGTTCGTCCTGCTCGGGTTTGACCTCTACTCGGCCGCCGTGGTGGTCATCACCATCATCATGATCCTAGTGGACATCATGGGCATGATGTACCTGTGGGACATCGACCTCAACGCCTTGTCCCTGGTCAACCTCATCATGGTACGCTTGGTTTAGTTTTGTCGCTGTTTTAAGATAAGATAAGATAAGATAATCTGACCATCGTCGTGGACTCCGTGAAGAACATCTCCTCCACAATATAGCTTATATAAGACAGACGTTGGATGTTAAGCAACTTACTCAACTCATTTACCCCCCTCTCTCTCTTTCTCTCTGTTGCACAGTGTATTCTACGTGTATTACGAGCAGTATCTGACCATCGTGGTGGACTCTGTGAAGAACATCTCCTTCTGCCTCCTGGCCATCCTGCTGATCACGTTCGTCCTGCTCGGGTTTGACCTCTACTCGGCCGCCGTGGTGGTCATCACCATCATCATGATCCTAGTGGACATCATGGGCATGATGTACCTGTGGGACATCGACCTCAACGCCTTGTCCCTGGTCAACCTCATCATGGTGCGCTTGGTTTAGTTTTGTCGCTGTTTTAAGATAAGATAAGATAAGATAATCCTTTATTATCCCATAGGCAAATTTTTCTTGGTCATACATACATAAATACACCAGTTGTACATGTAGAAATATTTAGGATATTAAGGCTGAAGATTTTTATTTAAATACTTTTATTCATTTTTAGCTGGAAAAATATTTAGGATATTTAGATTCAAGAATGAAGAGATTCAAATAGTTTTTATATTTTGTAGCTCATAGCTCTTCTTATGCTTATTGTAGAAGTATTTAGGACATTTAGGCTGGAGATTTTGATTTAAATACTTTTATTATTTTTTAGCTAATGGCTATTGAAAAATTATTTAGGATATTTAGGCTCAAGAATGAGGAGATTCAAATAGTTTTATCACTTTTAGCTGATAGCTCTTCTTATGGTTATTGTAGAAGTATTTAGGCTTAAAAATGAAGAGACTTAAAATACTTTTAGCGCTATCTAGCTAATACCTCTTCTATTGGTTATTGTAGAAATATTTAGTATATTTAGGCTGAACTATGAGGAGATTTGAATACATTTATTATAGTTTTTTAACTAATTGCTCTTCTTATAGTTATTGTAGGAGTATTTAGGTTGAAAAATGAGATTTAAATACTTTTATAGCTCCTGAGTCAGAGAAAGTAAATTGTGACGAAAGAATAATTGCCAACCTATCTCACGAACGCTGTTTGCCTGGTACAATCAGAACCTTAACTCTCTGGTTTCCCGATGCTGTCATAGCATGGGACCAACTTTGCTTTTTTTTTTAGAGTGACAGTGAAGCTATGGAAATGTTATATATTAAAATAATCCTGATCCCTGGACCTCACCACTATAATTTATGTAGATATTGTGGGCTGAATTTCACCTTTGGATTATTTCCAGGCTATCGGAATATCTGTGGAGTTCTGCTCCCATATTGTTCGAGCATTTGCCATCAGCATCCTGCCCACCAGAAAGGAAAGAGCAAAGGAGGCCCTTTCTCACATGGGAAGCTCTGTAAGTTTTTTAGTTATAATGCACGGCTGTGGCGTTGTAGCACTATTTTGTGAATTTGCTCTCGAGGTGTACCATTTTTTTTAAAGGAAATGCAGAGTTAAAGGGTTGGAGGGAAAACGAACCATTGTCATTCTCATAATGCCCTCCCGATTTGGGCTTTGTGTGACATATGTTGCCATGTCAAAAGATCCTGCGGCAGTCTGAACAAAAAATGAACTAGGAATTAAGAAAACGGAAAGGGACGTTTTTTAATTTACTGTCCCAAACATTTCTTTCGTATAATAATGGATTTGATTTCTATTTAATGTTGATATATATTTTTTTTAGGAATAAACTTCTTTATGTAGTCATTAAGTAGTCCAACAGTCATAATTTGACTTTTAATAATAATGGATAAGTTGATAGATAATATCACTACTTTGTTAATACTTGGAATAATAATACCATTAATTTTTTTAATTTTTATAATCAAACTTATATAATGTTATTTTTGTTGTTGTTGTTGTTGTTGTTGTTGTTGTTGTTGTTGTTGTTGTTGTTGTTCTTCTTCTTCTTCTTCTTCTTCTTCTTCTTCTTCTTTTTTATTATTATTATTATTACTACTTTTTGTATTATAAATATCATTATAATTAAATATCATTACAACAAATTTCACCGAAGACTAGTTACTTTTTTCTATAAAATTGAAAAGATATGGCTGAACTGAAGTTGGTGAATAGTTTTCTATCAAGAGTCATGGAAAAACAAAGAATAAACCATCTAAATTGACCCGTCCCCTCCAGGTTCTGAGTGTTCTTAGTATTGTTATAAATATTGATATCATTATAACTAATATCATTACGTAACAATTGAAAGATGGCTGGACCAAAGTTGGTTGAATAGTTTTCAATCAAGACTAAGGGAGAAAAACAAATAAACCATGTAAATTGACCGGTCCCCTCCAGGTTCTGAGTGTTCTTAGTATTGTTATAAATATTGATATCATTATAACTTATATCATTACGTAACAATTGAAAGATGGCTGGACCAAAGTTGGTTGAATAGTTTTCTATCAAGAGTCATGGAAAAACAAAATAATAAACCATGTAAATTGATCGGTCCCCTCCAGGTTCTGAGTGGCATCACCCTGACCAAGCTGGGCGGGATCATCATGCTGGGTTTCTCCAAGTCGCAGCTGTTCCAGGTCTTCTACTTCCGCATGTACCTCGGGA
Source organism: Elysia chlorotica (assembly GCA_003991915.1). Classification (NCBI taxonomy): domain Eukaryota; kingdom Metazoa; phylum Mollusca; class Gastropoda; family Plakobranchidae; genus Elysia; species Elysia chlorotica. Next base: position 576,683 of record RQTK01000092.1, read on the forward strand.
TGGTCGTCTTTGGCGCTGCCCACGGACTCATCTTCCTGCCTGTCTTCCTCAGCTATATCGGTAAGACCGAAACGTTATCTTTTCCCGTCACGCCGCACCGATATTTTGTGCATTGATACGCTCTTGTGCTAGCAAGTCTTTGTATCTACCCGCACACCTTCCATTTCAAAATAATAAAATCTTAGCTTTTACCTTTTATAAAGTTGTGAACATTCCCCAAAATAGTTCGCACTCAAGGAATTTTCCCTATATTATGCGATGTGGAAGTTTAACTAAAGTGTGTGGTGGATAGTTTCTGTGGTACATGATATAGGCTGAGTTGAATTAGGATTACGAGTGATAAAGATCTTGTAACGTATCCAAAGGGGAATCAAGGGTACATTTTTAGACTATATCTACATAGTTTCTAAGGATCCTAGAAGATAAGATGCATGTGTGTACGGAAAATGAAATCCTAGATAATCAAAGAAGAACTGTACGTATAACTTAGAAGCTGTGTTACATGATATATGAACTATCAATTTCTAAATTAATCATTTAAATTTTTATTTTTTATTTCAGCTTCATTAGTGTAGTAGCTAATGAATCAAACTTTTAGATACATGTAACTATTTAAAAGGTAAAGAAATCATGAAATGTGAAAATTCTGCAAGTCAGTCTGAAAAGTATGCTATTTGTAATGTTTGTTTTAATGTCCGTCTTTTGTCTTCATTTTCATCTAACACAGTTATAAACCTATTATGTCGTGTATTTTACTTTCAGGTCCGCCGGTTAACAGAGCCAAAGTATTCAAGCGTAACCAAGAGATGAAACATCTCAACCGGCAGAGGTTCGGAACAGAGGAAGATCGGAGCTCAACTGGGAACAACCCCCCGTATGTGTATGAGAACCCTCCAGTGTATAACTCTGTAAACGGAGCTTCTTAGTGGAGCACCTATAGGAACCTGCCTGTGTATAACCTGTTTAACGGAGCTTCATTGCGGAGCACCTATAGGAACCTGCCTGTGTATAACCTGTTTAACGGAGCTTCATTGTGGAGCACCTTGTATAATATCAGGGAGTGGAAGCTGCTCTGGTTGTTGTTGTTTTTCCACTCAAGTTTATCGCATATGTGTAGCTGCCAAGGGGAAGGTACACTGTTGTCTGAGATTATTTCTTTTAGATATCAAACCAAAAACCTTTTTTTTTTTTTTTTTTTTTTTAGTTTCTGAGTCAGTAAAGGTGATTTTTTAAAATTTAATTCCTACAAAATTAATAAGGCTATTTTTAGTAAAGTCCATAAAACAACACAAAATTCAGTCTAAGAATCAATTAATACAAGGGAAAGTAAAATTTCTGACTTTTCCGCCCTTTCCAGAGGCCTTTACTCATATGGCTGGATTACTTGAGATAAAATCATTTTATGTCCAGTATAATGACTAAAGATGGCTTGTTTGTTTTTTTGTTTTCCAATTGAGATTGGTTTTGTTGGGTTTTTTAAATGATTGTTTTATATTGAAATGAAGCTTATAGCTACAATTCATCTATGTGCAATGAAAGTGGAAACGTTTATTTATGATATCAAAACCTAATGGAGCAGAGTTTGTAGTAAGATCAATGCCATCTTATTGTGAAGAGTAATTATATCTTGTATAGCTTTTTGTGAAGCTGTTACAATCATTTATTTAAATTCACAGTCAAAACCAAATCATGTTGTGCTTTTCTTGCCTATAACTTATGATATATGCAGCTTTTCTTGTCATGATTTTATGAATAAATAAAAATTCTGCATTGCTCATTTTTTTTATTAACCTGCTTCATTGTTGTGTAACATAAACTTTTCATCATACTTTAACTTATTTGAAAAAACAGATGACAATTTTTAAATTCTGATACGAATTGGTTGTCATTGTAGTATGTTTTAATCCCTCAGATGTGCTATCTAAATTCTTGCTGATTTACTACTTTGACTGTTGCTATTGTATTATATTTAGAATATATTGTCAGACTTATCTAAATCGTTCCTAAAACGCTTTCAAAATTTCAGATCAATAAAAATTATTTACCTCAGCTCATTTATCTTACTTTTTCTGTACTGGGCCTTTGAAATATTTTCTTAGCCAGCTATCGCCAACTTAAATATTTTCTCATGACCAGTGTATGTTTTTTGTCAAACGCAGAACTGAAATATACTCAAGTCTCATCCCTTCAATATGTAACTTAGTACCCCAAGATTATTTTTTTTGTAATGCAGATTTTCCCAAAAGCCAGCTTTAAAAATTTTCTATGCATGTTCTATTTAATAAAAAAATTAATCGCTCTTCTAATAGTTATGAATTATTTCCAAGCACTATGTAATCTAACTTGAAATTATTTATTAATGTCATAACCAGCAATAAGCGATTTGAGAATTTCAGCATGTACAATTCTGAATTGGTTGTTGTTAGAGTCACGTTTTTTCGCTACATTGGATACTCAATAAACGGCTGCCTGCTTTGTGCAATGTTCATGCTCTGTATTATTGGAGGAAACAGACTATGACCTCAATTTGGCTTTCTTCTCAAAGACTAACACATGATCGCTTAGCTTATAGATTGTTTCGTGTGTGTTTTAAGTCCTGTTTTACAACCACCAACATGAGGATAATTTCACTACCACTGACACTTGGACTCTTCCAAAAGGGGTGGCGGATTATTCCATACGAAAATTATGGGGGTGGGAAGAATGGCAAAATTACCCACCTGGCAAAGGTGCCTGACATTACCTTATTTGAAATTTCTGTATGTAAGGAAACATGAATATACATGATAATGTGCATAATTTGCTTTGTGGCCAAGCATGACAAAACGTGTATGTGTGTATTTGATTGTCCAATTCTGTGACAAATCAGTAGTAAGTGAATAGGTATATACTTTATGTGGAAACCTGTGCCTCTATTTAACATGAAAATAACACTTTTTTCTGCAACCTCACTCTTCTTTAAATAAGACGGATAAAGACAAAAATAATATTAAATACTTAGAACTGCATGTCTCAACATTCAAAAATGTATTGCTTCGCACAATCTTTTTTTGTGTGTTCCTTCTCTTCATGATGAAGAACTTACAAAAAAGGTATTAAGAAACATGTCTCCACATCATTAAGAACAAACAAAAATTTTTTTTTCACACATCTGATATTTTTCTTTTTGTTAATGATTATATCTCACTATTTATACTTGAGACTCTTTCTATGTTGATTTTTTACGGAAAGAAACCTCTGCAGTTACACAATGGCTCGAATGTAATGTATAAAACTTGTGTGTACATTTAATAATGTATGTTACCTAAAGTGGATAATGTTATGAAATTTTTTATATAAAAGAATAACCGGTTTTTAATTCATTGAAAGAGAGTAGTTAATATGCTTTGAATTTTTTTCTTGTTATAGGTACAAAGGGTCTTGAATTCATTGAAAGAGATAGGTTGAAAAAGAACAGAACCATTTACTTTAACATTTAGTTGCCCATGGTGAATGTTTCAATCATGTTGTGAAGGATTCTAAGATTAAGAGTAAGAGGTTATTGCAAAAAAGATTCTCTATTTATCTGCAACAACATTTTTACACCAAGAAGAAAATTCTAGAAGAATATAATACCCATGAATTGACATGTATGATATATCATTGTCATCTTTTCTAAATATTAGTGGTGCCCTTGTTAGAAGATTAAAAATGCCTAAATCATTTTATGGACAAATGATGACTCATAGGACTCCTTATTTCTCTCCACAACCCAATTTTAATTCATTGAGCCTACTTGCCCGGATTTAAAAAAATGCATTCAATGCTTTGTCAAACTAGTTGGATAGTGAAGTGTTAATTATAATATGGCAACTACGACTATAATGAAAAGTCGCATGTCCCTTTCAATCATTCCAAGACTTCAAACGGTATTGAGAAATTAATTGTTTTATTGCTGTATTTTTTCTTTTGCTATTTCTGTTTTTAAGCTGTTTAGTGTTAAATACAAATATTTTATTTTTTCCTGTTTGGATGACTCGTAAAACAAAGCCCAAAGCTTGCTTGTTTTACAATTCAAATAAGCTTCATTATTAATCCTTTTTTGGATTTTTTTTTTCCTTTTGATTCATAAGTGTTTATCTAGCAACACTGTTAGGATGTTTCATTTATTTTTTTAAACTTAAAGTGGTTTAGAACATTATAGAAGTAAACAGTGTATAGAGGACTTGTATTTTGGTTGTTTTCTTTTTTTTTTTATAATGCAAATATTTTCATGACCTTTTCATTTGTAAAGGGGGAGGGATGGGCATCAAAATAAAAAAGTTGTGTGTGTGTTATTAATTTTGTATGATAAGATATAACATAATTTGAGGCAATTATATGTACATGTAACTTGAAGATAAGGGGCCCATATGAACCGAAATTAGTTTATCAATTTTTGTTCTTTGAGATGCATCAAATTAATAAACCTTGCTTTTAATAAATAAAAAAAAATGCTTACTTTATTTCACAACTAAGCAGTGTCCACTTATTTTTTATATTTCGAATGATAAGAACTGTTGGAATAATGAGACGTTTGGAAATCTCCATTTTTTTCTGTCTTTATTGTTTATATTGGAAATCAGGAGAACCCAAACAAGTTAACCCCAATAGTTATGACGAATGATAAGAACTGTTGGAATAATGAGACGTTTTTATTAAGAAAACAGTGCTAAAAGCACATCAAACCTGCACGATTAGTGGTAAATCACCAGTGCCTTATCCCTGCCACTTTCCCAACATTTTTCCTTATTGTCATTGACATAAGTGACAACCCGACCCTCCCCTACATGCATCAAATTATTGGTCTGTTACCACAGTACACAAAGCTGCCTAATAGTGCTTCATTGTGAGGCAGATCGTCCTTAGTGCTGTACCAAAGTGGCTATCTAGATCTATACAAAAATACATTGACGTAGTGAATGCATCTTGCTGGTCCTGGTGAATTGTTAGACGAACAAAAATTTTGAGAACAGAGGAGAAATTTCATGTAACATTTAAACGTTAGATCTAAATCTACAGTCTGTAGACTCACATCAAACACCTGCAATGTTATTTAAAAAGGTGATATAGCCATAGAGAAATAATTTTTAATAAAAAAATTTCTCTTTCAATGAAATCCTCTCCGAGTCTTTATTTTACGAATAACGCGAACCCTTGAGTTATTAGGGAAAACCTTAAATATCACTATCACCACATTTTACTATACTTGTATGTTGCTGAGACCGACCATACATGAAAACTGTTTTATGAATTACAGTACATATAATTTTCATTAAGACAAATGCAGTGGATTTTATAAGAAACGGCTTTAGAAGACAGAAAACAGGACGCAAAATGTTAAAAGTAACATTTATCAATATCAATTTTATTGACTAAAACAAGAGATTACAACTTTTGAAATTCTACCGTAGAACATGGCTGGTGTTGGTAATATTAGCACGATGACTGCAGTGGTGATCAAAAGGAAAATGATGTTAATGCTTGTGGTGATGATCGTGTTGGTTGTTTTTTTTTATGATATGAACATTAATAATAATAATAATAAAAAACGTGTTTTTTACATGGAAAATATACAGACCAAAAACAAATTTCTTTAAAAGAACAAGAAAAACTAAAGAACAAGCAGCAAATAGTACAAGGAACATTGCATTAAGTACAATCAACACCCAGATACAAAACACCAGTTTGGATCTGTGAAGCAATATCAGGAGTCACCAATTTGTACCAGTATGGTATTGGTGCTGCAGTTACTTGCGAAAATACTTGTGACAATAACCAAAATCTTGGCTTTGTGTCTTTTCTTATTTACTGACCCTCTGTAAATAAAAGCAAAAACTTCTTTTTTTAAATTGTATTGGTATCAATCATGTATAATGCACCACAAATTAGCATAGCTGAACAGAAAGTGGCTGGATGACAAACCTGGAACACAGCTGCAGACCAAACAAAATGGAAGATAATGAAATAGTATGCCTTCAGGCATGCAGAGAATTAAACTTAAACTCATTGGCCTTGTACTTGTACTATTTAAGGCTGCGGCAGTTTGTCACAGATCATTTAAAATACAGTCAAAGGGGGAATGAAATTACAGTGGAATCCGTTCAAGACACATTTTGGGGACAGCCTAAAAGTTTATTCTATTCAAAGTTTATATTTAACAATGTTTGTAGAGTAAAAAAAAGAAGAAGAAAAAAAATATTGATGCCTCGGAAATATTTTACATAAAGCCACAGTTTATCTTAATCGGGTTCCACTGTATAAATAAAAAGCTTTTTTCTAAACATTAAGTGCGGTCTCCCTTGTAATATTTGGACCGCTTATGATTTATTTTAAAAAAGAGTCTGATGCCAGTAGAAAAATGATGTAAACTCTGAATCCAACGAGTTATGGTAAATGAACTTCATCAATTTTTAAAAACAGCAACAAATCAAAACTAAAGCTTTTCTTATCAACATGTACATTATGTTCATGCAAATATAAATATATCCTTGTAACATAAAGATCTATTCATCCTACATATATAAACATGCAGATAAAAATTGACTCCATGCAAAACCTCAGTACTCCTAGCTTGATTTTTTAAAAAAAATGAAAAATGAGGTTCAGATTCATTAGTACAAAAATTTACATTTTTAAAACAAATATTCACACAATACACAACTACTAGGGCTGGATTTAGATTCAGGTCTAAACCACAGCCATCCCAACATCCAGTCCACTCCATGATCGTATCTTCATTCACACGTCACTTGACCTTTTTTCATAACAGCCGAATCCGCTTAAAATAACCTTCTATTAGATGAGAATGACTATTTTTTAGGGCTGATTCCCTTTATCAATTATTATCATTATGTATTAATTTAGGGGCTAAAATAACTTGTAGGTTTTCCCAAATAAGTTTATCTTAAGCGTATTCCACTGTACTGTATCATTTTATGCTATGGTGGACATTGTTTAATCTTAAATTGTTATGGTAAATCATATTAAAAATTGCAATAGCATGTGCAATTTTTATAACCATTCAAGGTTTTATTTAATGTTTAATCTAATTTTGTGAATAAAAATGGTTTATAACAAAACTAACATGTATACCAACAAGACTGCTATACAGATCTTTCGTCAATGTTTTAATAAGTAATACAAAATTTTAAAAGCTCAATGGAAGATTCGATATGTCCTGAAAACAAAACAGAAATGAAGTTTAAAAACATGGTTTGCCGCAAGTTGCCCAATATCAGAAATCACTGTAATCCAGCAATGTGGCATGTTTTATTGTAAACAAATTTGTTAAGCTGAAACAGTTAGTTTGCGCAAATAACTAAAGATTTAAAAAGACTTCATAATTATATGACATGTAAATGCAACAAATCTCAATGACAACAAGCGTAGCCATTGACTGAGAGATAATGTCTGTAACTTTGTTCATAGCTTGCAAATTACACTTAAATACTGCTGATGAATATTACTTTATTTAAAGAAATTTACAGCATGCTAACAGATTTTACATTGATATACAAACAGTGTTATTTTAACATTTTCAAATAATTACAGAGCACAAAAAAATACCTTTTCAAGTAATGTACATAAAGAATGACTTTAATAGAAAAATTGATGAAATATTTTGTTTTGTACACAACAAATGTTAATATTAGTTAAAGTCATTTTGAACTAAAAATTTGATAACAAAAATCATCCTGCGTGTAAAACCAAGCAAGCCCATCAGTGTGGGAAATATAGCTTCCTTCCATAAAGTGAAAATGTTTTTGGCTGTTAAGCATAAGGCGCCACTTGACTGCCTCGCTATGAAAGAACTAATGGGTCTGCTAGCAGCTACTTCACTGTCTTAGCACCTCCAAAGTGGGCACTGCAGGTTGCCGAGTAACTATTACTGGTAGTGGGCCTTCATTCACCCTTTTATAAATTCCTCTTTTTTTTAGCATGCGAGAAACTCATGAATGGGTGTACAGGCTCTTAAAATATCAACCAATAGAATCAATGAATAGTTTGGTGAATTCTCTAGCTACCCAGTCAAAATTATGACAGTAATGCATTGTATCACTGATCATAGCCTGAATTTTTAAGACTTGGAAAGGGCTGAAGGAGCAAAATACCCCCCGTAGAAATCTTGGGTAACCTGGCGGCGTTAAGACGTACAAAGACGGTTGGACATTGATGTAGGGGAAGATGGTGATGAAAGCCACGATTTGACTGATTCACATACATGTGTCAACCCCGCCCCGTTGGCTCAGTAGGGGCGTATAGATAGCTCAGTCTCCAGTGCTCGGGACTGAGGAGCAAGGGTCCAAGGTTCAAGTCTTTGGTGTCGCCACTCTTTTCCACCCACCCCCTTCTTGCGCCAATCACTGTAGGAAACCTATGGGACATAACATTCATTTGAAGATTGAATTTTAGCAATATACGGCGCCAGATATCTCTAGAATTACTGCTCTGGGTCGATTCCTTTCTCAGCTGATAATTCCATTTCTGTTTTGTAGAACTTTCGATTAGGGCTACAAGGCTTCTAAACCCATATCCTTTTCAGTCAAGAGACACACAGTAGGAATGTTGTTCCATGTAAAAAAGTATTCAAACTGAAACACCACACCCACTGCTATTTAAAATTAAATGAATTTAATTGTGATCACCTGCAGCAAACAAAGTAATAACTGACTCCCCCCTTTTTTCCCCCCACACAAAAGTAATAAACGATTATTAAAAAGCAGAAACAAACAAGATAGTGAAATCCATCAACTTCTCAGCGCAATAGAAATATATAGTTTACAAACTCGTAACCAGAAGTAATGAAAACAATATCGGCGATAACAGCCCAACATTCAGTACATCAGTTAACCAGGTGAACAGTCCGACCAAACCCCATTTTTCACACTAAATCACTCGTGTCAGACCCAGACTGGCCATCCTTCAAAGTGCCACGTGGGTTAACATCAAAGTCCTCCTATTTCGCACTCTTTGTTCCCCACTTCAGCGACTCTTCAAACACTGTACTTGACACACTTATTCCTTAGTCCGGATGACCATCGGGGCACCAAAGATGATCGGGCAACCTCTTTTCTCCATCCTCTTGTTTTCAGCCTTTCGAAGGGCTTCACCCAGCTTTCAAATACTGACATGTAAAAATCAACGTTCTTCTTGTAAAGTGCTTAATCACTTTTCAACGTGCACAATAAGCATGATCAAAGACCAATGGTCTCATTACAAATGTTCTTTTCTTTATGGTTGCGTTCCTACCATGAAGAAAATTAAAATGTGCTTATACCTTTATGCACAGAAAGCGAAAAGCCCAAACTGTATATGTGTGAAACAATCACGGTGAACCAGGCACAGGTGGAACTTTTTGAGTTATAAAAATTTCTATAATGTGTGAAACAATCACGGTGAACCAGGCACAGGTGGAACCTTTTGAGTTATAAAAATTTCTATAGTGTGTTATAAAGCATCTAATGTACTTCAACCTTTTCCCATCACACTGCGCACATTTTGTGCTCATTGATTTGCTTTAATGCTAGCACCTCTTTGTATTATCTGCACACTTTCTGTTTCAAAGTAATGAAAATCAAAGCATTTACCTTCAATAATCTTTTTAAATTCCCCATAATAGTGTGCACACAATGATTAGGTCATAACTCTTGCGTGGTGAAAAGGTTAAGAGGATGACAAAAAATATAGCTCTATTATTTCTTGACACAGAGATAATCTGTTTTTTATGAAAATGATCAGAGCAGTTTTTTCTGTTTAAAGGGCTCGATCTGAAACCTAATATCAGCACCTTAAGCCTGGTTCACCCTGGTTGCCTCATACAACTATTGTTCCTGTATAACTATTTCTTCACGCTAATCCCTTGCTGCTCACCAACATATACATTCTCGAAGTGCAGTGTGTACAAAATAAATGTCAAAGTTTCTCTTGCCTTTACATAAAACAGCTAGATGACTTTAACCTACGCTTGTAGTACAAAAGGCAGAGCACTGGGTCCACATCACATGAAAGGTGTGGTTCAAGTCACATTTGTTTAAAGCCTTAGTAATTTCCTTAGTAAAAACTGAAATAACTTTTATCAGTTTCAGAGGCTGGGTTAATAAGGAATTGAGTTCAAAATCAGCACTGTTGGAAATTACTCATATACAAGCAGTGAACGCTTGGTACAGACAACTCTTAATAAGGCCTGTGCCCGCCTCTGCCCCGGTTGTAACCGTGGTGATGGTGAGACCGGTACATGTCGGGGTTCCTGTAATCCACGTCCTCGCGGACAAACTGGTGATGAGGGAGGGGCGGAAGGGGGGGAGGGGTGACGAAGGTCCACATCTGTGATGCCCAGAACCCCCGCAGGTTTTTCAAACTCTGTGCCGGGGGGAGGCGGCTGGGCGCGGCCGCGACCTTTCGGGGGTAAGACTGACCTTGGGGTCGGCTGGTACGAGGGAGGAGCGTCCGGCCCTGGGGGAGGGGGAAGCCTCGGGGGGCCCCGAGGGGGGGCGCCACCATACATGCCGGGCAGGGGAGGGAATGCATGTGGGTCTAAGGGGTGCTTGGGTCCTGGTCCTTGTCCTCGTCCCGGCCTGTGGAATCGGTCGTCTCGGTCCTGATGGTACAGCAAGCGATCGTCCCGGTCCTCAATAAAAGTATTCGGGGAACCGCAGTTGTCTGCTCGTGTTGTTATTCTGTCCGAGGAGCGATTGATCGGACCCATTGTGTTAGACAGTGCAGGGTCGACTGATATTGTGGATGGTGTGGGCTGTTGTTGTTGTTGCTGAGGGGGATGGGTGCCTATCCTGAGGTCCACGTCTTGGGCACAAGAAAGCAGAGGAGACATCGACGAAGATGTTACTGAAGGGTGTGATGATGAGAAGGGAGACATGTTCCCCGATGAAAACGGAGATTTGGAAGGTGCTGTGTACGTTGGAACTGATGGATTGGATGAAAGAGACAGAGTCGTGGAAGAAGAGGCTGTAGGGAATGAGACTGATGGTGCAGCTGATGATGATGACGATGATGATACTGAAGTTGATGCTGATGAATTTTCTCCAGCTGATGATGATGTTAATGGTGCAGATGGTAAAGAGGTTGATGACAAAGTTGAAGATGCATTACTGTCAGAACTTTTTTGCAGGGGGAACTGAAATCCTCCTTTCTTCAGGCGGTCCAGTAACTCGTCGATGCTGGGTACACTTGTTGGTTTGGGGGTCGGATCTACAGAGGGTTTGGCTGGTTTAGCCTCTGCCTCAGCACTGTTTGCTGCTGGCGCCTTCTTCTTCAGACCATCAAGAATCCTGCGAGCCTCCATCTCGTCCTCAAGTCTCTTCTGAGCTTCAAGCATAGCGTCTGCTGATGCCGTCATCTCTTTCTTCCTCTTCTCTATCTCGTCTCCGTTCTCTTTTTCTTTATTCTCCGCCGGATCTTTGCTTTTGCTTTCTTCCTCATTGCCTTTCACGTCTGCCGCCGTAGCTGATGATCGCTGAGATTTCTTGATGAGCATCTTGGAGGAGGGAGCCTCAGTGCCGCCCATAACATCATTCATCAGAGCTCTGAGTGCGTCCGGCAAGTCGGACTTGCTGGGCTCCGTCATCTCCGACACAGATTGAGACTGTAGTGTTGTTGGTCCTACTCCAGTAGCGGGAATCGTAGAGCTTGTAGTTAATTCTGGCGCTTTCTGAGCAGCTTTCCCGGCAGAAGCGGAAAAAGGATTGCTCTGTGCAACGGGCTTGAGTGGAGATTTATTGAGGGGTTTGATGGAAAACTTGATGCCACTGCCACCACTGGCGCTGCCTGGCTTCTGTGATGACATAGAGGCTGGTGGTGCCGAGGAATTCTCTCCTGAAGACTGAGAAACAGGCGTCTGCCCAGATGCAGCTTCTGGTTCCTGCCCATCACTTTTCCCCGACACCGCTTTGTCCGGTTTCAATGATGAATTTGACGGAACCGATGAGGATGGGTTCTGCTCAACTCTAGCCGAATCTTCATTCTTCTTTACTCCTCCTTCAGAGGAACTGACATCTTCAGCTGCCGAAACTGTTGGCTGTTGCTTCTGAGCATTCCCAGATACGATGCTGTTGACCCCTACACTTAAACCTCGCTGCGTCTCTCCTTTATTCAGCGAAGCATCAGCTGGCGTTGTCGCCAAACTCGGCTGCTGCTTCTGTCCATTCTGGCCGAGGCTTGCAGAAGCCCCACTGCTGCTACTGCTGCTGCTGCTGCTGTTCCTGTTGCCAGACCCTCTCTGCATCTCGCCGGCGATCTGAAGCTTGCGGTCCTCCACCTGGCGGGTGAGCCTGACCAGGAGCTGCTGCTGCTCTTGCTGCGTGCTCGCCTGCGACAGCGCCAGCACCATCAGCGACGATATCTGGCCGGGGTCGTTGCTGCGGGCCATGCGCTCCACAAGCTCCTCGCTGGACAGGCTGGCCGAGCCTGTGGACATGGAACAAAATATATCTGTGAGATGTTCCATCAGGCTAGCCCAGTGACTATATACAATAGTTTTCATCCCAGCTCTCCAAATATAAAAAAAACGAAAAAACGAAAAAAGAATCATCTGATGGTAGCTAGAATGACAATACAATAATTTGCATCCCAGCTCTCCCTAAATCAAAAACCTTTCAAAATAAAAACAGAACAAAAAAGGACAAAAGAATCTGATGGTACCTAGCGCAGTGACCATATACAATAATTTGCATTCCAGTTTCCAAAATCAAAAAACCTTTCAAAATAAAAACAGAACAAAAAATGACAAAAGAATCTGATGGTACCTTGCGCAGTGACCATATACAATAATTTGCCATCCAGTTCTCCCAAAATAAAAAAAACCTCTAGATAAAAACAGAAGAAAAAAGGACAAAAGAATCTGATGGTACCAAGCGCAGTGACCTTATACAATAATTTGCATCCCAGCTCTCACTACATAAAAATCCTCTCCAAATATTAAAAAACGAAAAAACGAAAAAAGAATCATCTGATGGTAGCTAGAACAAATACAATAATTTACATCCCAGCTCTCCCAAAATCAAAAACCTTTCAAAATAAAAACAGAACAAAAAATGACAAAAGAATCTGATGGTACCTTGCGCAGTGACCATATACAATAATTTGCCATCCAGTTTTTCCAAAATCAAAAAACCTTTCAAAATAAAAACAGAACAAAAAAGGACAAAAGAATCATCTGATGGTACATAGGGAGGTGACCATATAAAATAATTTGCCATCCAGTTTTTCCAAAATCAAAAAACCTTTCAAAATAAAAACAGAACAAAAAAGGACAAAAGAATCATCTGATGGTACATAGGAGGTGACCATATAAAATAATTTGCCATCCAGTTTTTCCAAAATCAAAACAAATAAAAAAACCTTTCAAAATAAAAACAGAACAAAAAAGGACAAAAGAATCATGATGGTACCTAGCGCAGTGACCTTATACAATAATTTGCATTCCAGCTCTCACTACATAAAAATCAATGGGTTCTGCTCAACTCTCGCCGAATCTTCATTCTTCTTTTCTCCTCCTTCAGAGGAACTGACAACTTCAGCTGCCGAAACTGCTGGCTGTTGCTTCTGAGCATTCCCAGATACGATGCTGTTGACCCCTACACTTAAACCTCGCTGCGTCTCTCCTTTATTCAGCGAAGCATCAGCTGGCGTCGCCAAACCCAATTGCTGCTTCTGTCCACTCTGGCCGAGGCTTGCAGAAGCCCCACTGTTGCTACTGCCGCTGCTGCTGCTGTTTGCTGTTCCTGCCAGACCCTCTCTGCATCTCGCCGGCGATCTGAAGCTTGCGGTCCTCCACCTGGCGAGTGAGCCTGACCAGGAGCTGCTGCTGCTCTTGCTGCGTGCTCGCCTGCGACAGCGCCAGCACCATCAGCGACGATATCTGGCCGGGGTCGTTGCTGCGGGCCATGCGCTCCACAAGCTCCTCGCTGGACAGGCTGCTCGAGTCTGTGGACATGGAACAAAATATATCTGTGAGATGTTCCATCAGGCTAGCCCAGTGACTATATACAATAGTTTGCATCCCAGCTCTCCAAATATAAAAAAAACGAAAAAACGAAAAAAGAATCATCTGATGGTAGCTAGAACAAATACAATAATTTGCATCCCAGCTCTCCCCAAATCAAAAACCTTTCAAAATAAAAACAGAACAAAAAAGGACAAAAGAATCTTCTGATGGTACCTAGCGCAGTGACCATATAAAATAATTTGCCATCCAGTTTTTCCAAAATCAAAAAACCTTTCAAAATAAAAACAGAACAAAAAAGGACAAAAGAATCATCTGATGGTACATAGGGAGGTGACCATATAAAATAATTTGCCATCCAGTTTTTCCAAAATCAAAAAACCTTTCAAAATAAAAACAGAACAAAAAAGGACAAAAGAATCATCTGATGGTACATAGGGAGGTGACCATATAAAATAATTTGCCATCCAGTTTTTCCAAAATCAAAACAGAACAAAAAATGACAAAAGAATCATCTGATGGTACCTAGCACCATATACAATAATTTGCATCCCAGTTCTCCCCAAATAAAAAAATCTTTCAAAATAAAAACAGAACAAAAAAGGACAAAAGAATCTTGATGGTACCTAGCGCAGTGACCTTACACAATAATTTGCAATCCAATTCTCCAAAAAATTAAAATTTTTCTCAAAATAAAAAATACAAAAAACAAGTGTTAACAAAAAAAAGACAAAAGAATCACCCAATAGTACCTTCACTGCTCTTCCCATCATCGGAGCGAGCTGCAGCACTGGTGGCTGTCCCAGAACCACTATTCGCGGACTTAGTGGTAGTAGTAGACGTTACAACAGACGCGGAATCCACAGTGGTGGTAGTAGTTGTAGTTGCCTTAGCTGGTCCAGAGGCCTGGGTTGTTGCTGCCGCCGCCGTCTTCTTCTCCGAGGTGAGCATGTCCAGAGGGTGTCCCTGCTCGTCCATCAGACTCTCGTCCTCGGGGTCGTAGGGTTCCTCGGCCGCAGCCTCCATGCCAGGGGAGTAGGGCTCCGCCTCCTTGCTGGGAGAGTACGGCTCAGAGTCGTCTGAGGGAGGGATAAAATAATAATAAATGATACAAATATAACATGACACTTCAAATGGCGTAATACTACTCAGATTTTGTAAATAATAAAAATAAAAAATTGCACTTGATATGGCACTTGATTCACAATACTACTCAGATTTTGTAAAATCGGGCCCAAAGTGCTTAACACTGTCAAAACTAACGATTTGTGACATAAAATATTTATAGATATGTACATGTATAGCTGAAATGTTATATATTAAACTAACATTGACATTTCTGGGCAAGTCACAGATGTGGGTTGTTTTTTTTTATTTGTGTTAAGCAAATGTCAAGGGGGTTGAAAATAGTGTAAAAAATAAAGTGCATATTTAGCAGCTTTCCTATTTAAGCATTAGGAAGCTCATATTGGTTGTTTTATTTTCAATTGTCAAGCAATAAATCACCATAAATATAATTACAAGTGTTTGAGATGATTCAAGATTAAAATTCATAGCTCCTTAACTGGATTCTAACTCATTAGATGAGCTGAACATTAGTCTGTCAATCTCTGATACCTACTATCATTTTTTTTTCTTCACTTAAGTGCCAAAAAAGAAACAAAAAATAGAAAAAGGAAAAGACATTCAAAACAAAGTGCAAAACAAAGAAAAGCGCACCTGAGTGCAAATAAAAAGAAAGATGAATTTTTTTAAGTGTGCAAAGGTAAAAAAAAAACCAAAGACATATCACAAAAGTTGTGATATGCAAATTTGAACATCAAATGCCAGAAAATTATTTAAAAAAATAATACACCTTCACCAAGAGGCAAAAGAATAACATGAGTAAATAACATGTGAGGCGTCCTGGGCTTTTCAGGCATAAATTTTGAGCTAGAGCCTTTTCAACACAATTTTAAGATTTTTCGTTTTCAAATAATGAAGTTTGTCCCTGGTTTAGAAATTATAGGGTTATAATTTTTTTTTACCTCTAAAAGTGCACTTGGAATCGCTTTTAACACATTTAGTTAGAGCCCTATAATTCTAGGTAAACAGCATTTGTGAGGTAGGCTGCAATTACTTTTCCTTGCCGTACTTTACTTTCACCCTGATGTATGTGCCTTAGCTACCCATTCCATTCTGGACTGAAACAGAATCACAGGATCAAACCCAAACCCTTCTCAATGGTTGCCCAATGTTCTAACCATTGGACCAACGGTGCCCCAAACGCACTTTCAATTACGCAAAACTCCAAATCTCAAACTTGTGCCTGAAATCACCCTGATTGCCTCACATATAGCATCAACAAGAGACAACAGAACACAGCAGTAACAACAGTAGTTACCCTCGTCAACCTTCCTGTCATGGTCGTGTGACCCGTGCCCTTTGTGGTGGTGCTTGTGCCGATGACGTTCCTTGTGATGATGATGATGATGATGATGGCTGTGGTGATGTTTTTCCTTACTGTCCGAGCCACCGGAATCCTCAGGAGATGGAGTCTTGGACTTTCCTGCTTTCTTACCGTCTATTCCCGAGAGCTTCTGGTCGTGTTTATCCTTTGTCTTGGCCGTCGGGGTGGGGATGTACTCGGCAACAGGCTGGGAGCCTGAAAAGGTAAAGGTTGGTTTCTCAACGCCCAATGTCAGCAACCAGGCTGTACGGAGGACAGGACCCCAGGCATTCTCTGGGATTCCCACAATTTGGTCGATCACATAATGCTGACACCAACCGAGCCGAAGAGGGCTCAAACTTGGAACTTCTGCGTCAGAGGCCAACACTCTAATCCCAGTGATACTTGTTATGTTTTTACTACTCAGAGAGATAAAGGAGTCACCGTTGCTACTAGTATAATGCATTAACTGTCTTGGGACATCATGGGCACAATATAGTCATTACCATGCTGACGTGCCGTAAAACAAACTCACTCCCGCCTGTCCTTGTTGGTTGTAATCCTGATCCCCAACTGTCAGTAAGAATTAGTGACACCGGCTAACAATAAGATTATTCCCCTAGTCTTTCTGGATTCTCATCCACCTATTGCTTAGTGTTTAACTAGCCGGACTTATGAATTCTCCATAAAACTTGATATTCAAGCTGTATATGCTCAGCTCTACCTTTATGTTTACCGGCCATGTGTAGTTGCAAAGATTATAATTTAAAAAATATTTAAATACATTTCACAAGTTTTAAAAACTATAATACCTAAGCAAGTTGCAACAGGAAAGACATTTGAAGGGGGAAAATATGGACATATGATAATTAATTTCTAGCCTCATAATCAGTGCAAATAATCTCTAGCATAAATATAGTTTTCAATTTATGCTTAACTGATTGAAAACAACACATGTTTATCCCAGGATTTTGTCTAAGTGAGGAACCAGGAGAAATGGCTTTTAAGTTAAGGACAACCATGTGATAAAGGACATACAGGAGATGATTTTTTCAATCTCTGATTTTTATGATGACCACAACTAACAAGAGACTCAGATGCTGAAAGTGCCAACATAAATGTATAGTGGGCTGACGCATATGTTCAATGTGCTGACAAACCTGTTTAACATACTGGCGCAAATATTTAAACTGTTGCTGTGTGACAGAATTTAATCATGCTGCTTGAAAAAGCACAATTAGAGTACAAGCGTACAAGTTTTTGCTAAGTTGGATATCAAGAAATAGAACTGCAATTCATAAATTTATATTTCCAGTTTTGCAATTCTTTTTTTTTTACAAGATTAAAGATGGTAGAAGTAAACTTATTATACAAATTTCCCTCCTGTGGTATTATTGTAAACACACAAACATACATAAACCATTATAATGGCACAATAATGTCACTGGGCTACAATTTTGGCATGAGTCAATTTTGCTACATTTGAGATAATCAATTAAAAATTGTTTTATTTTTTTATTTGTGCTTACTATTGAACACATGTTTCTGATATTTTAAGATAAAGTAAAAAACTACTTGCCCATATTTAATATTTATTTAGATATATATATGATTTTCATCTTTACAACGATGTATCACTTGCATTTTGAAATAAGCGTCACTTATGCCATAACCGTAACCCCATGACGATTAAGAAAACATTGCTGTGTGTGCACATAGGAACATATTGTAGAACAAATGGAATATTTCCAACCCTTGAGATGCACCAACCCTTCACCAATATATCAAGTAACACCCATAACAGGGAACGATGATATCAGTGTAGGTGTGGCAAATACAAAGCATGTTGAGAGGATAAAGCTCTTTTTAACCCCATAGGTGCGAGAAACTGGTATATTTTAAACCTTATTATACATTATTTTTTACCCTTGTCCTTACATCATGGGGTGTATGCAGGCCCACACTTTAAAAAAAGTCAAAATGTATATTTCAGGAATACATACAATTTTTTTTAACGCGTTTCAATTTAAATAAACACAATGCTTGGGATCAATATTTTACCCTCCAACGTTCAATTAGGTCAGGGTTAAGAGATTAAAAGAAAAATATCTCATATCGATATTCCAAAGGAAAAGTTACCCGCCAGAAGAAGAGATTGAAGTTGTGCACACAAAACAAAACAAAAAAAAAAGAAAAAAAAGAGGCAAACATACCTTTGGCTTTTCCCAAACTGGGCGTGTATTCAGGGTCATACTCTTCTGACTCCACAGATGGCTGAGCCTCCTTCGGTTTTGTCTCCACGCTGTTGCCTTTGCCACTGGGACTGTCCTTAGGCTGAGAAAATACAAACATGACAAATATTTTTTTTTTTTTGAAACCGTTTCAAACATATGTATCGGTTGAGAGTTCTCAAAATAACAAGTGTCTTGATTAAATAGATAAAAAAAAAAGAATGAAGCAGGAGAGAGATAATTAGTATAATGATTAACTGTAGAATATTATAAATCATTTAGACTTCAATTATAAATATCCAGCCATTTGAAAAGGATTTTACTATCGTATTTGTAAATTTTGTTATCTTCTTTCTCTTCTCTTTACTCATGGAGAAAAAGTTGTGTACCTTATAACCTCTAAAGATTACTTGCATTAGTGTCAAACAAGAGTTGTAGTATATCAATAAAAAGTTGTTCTAAACCCTTATGGTAAATTCCTTCTAAACCCTTATGGTAAATTCCTTTACAATTATAGTTAAATCGCTTACTTGCCACTGCTAGTACCACCACTACCCTCTCCTCCACCACCACCAGCTGCACTGACACTGCTGCCAACTTAAATACCATACATAAATAATAACACTAAACTATAAACTAAGTTTGAAATGCTGTATATGAGTGATCCTATAAGTCAAAACTCACGCTCTCTGCCTTAGCCGCAAGCTTGGCCAACAGAGGATCCCTGCTAGCTCTGCTCTAAACTCTAAACTTTATTTTTAAATAACCACCTTTAGTACAACAGTGAACTAAAACTCACGCTGTCTGCCTTGGCCGCAAGCTTGGCCAATCGAGGATCCCTGCTAGCCCTGCCCTAAACTCTAAACGTTATTTAAATATTCACCTTAGATATACCAATGAATTAAAACTCACGCTGTCTGCTTTAGCCACAAGCTTGGTCAATTGAGGATCCCTGTTAGCCCTGCCCTAAACTCTAAACTTTATTTTTAAATAACCACCTTTAGTTCAACAGTGAACTAAAACTCACGCTGTCTGCCTTAGCCGCAAGCTTGGCCAACCAAGGATCTCTGCTAGCTCTGCTCTAAACTCTTTATTTTTAAATAACCACCTTAGGTACATCAATGCATTAAAACTCATGCTGTCTGCTTTAGCCGCAAGCTTGGCCAATCAAGGATCCCTACTAGCTCTGTTTTAAACTAAACGTTATTTTTTAAAAATCACCTTAGGTACACCCATGAATTAAAACTCACGCTGTCTGCTTTAGCCGCAAGCTTGGCCAACCGAGGATCTCTGTTAGCTCTGCTCTAAACTCTTTAACTTTTTTTTTCAATACACCCATGAATTAAAACTCACGCTGTCTGCCATGGCCGCAAGCTTGGCCAATCGAGGATCTCTGTTAGCTCTGCTCTAAACTCTTTAACTTTTTTTTTCAATACACCCATGAATTAAAACTCACGCTGTCTGCTTTAGCCGCAAGCTTGGCCAACCAAGGATCTCTGTTAGCTCTAGCCGCAAGCTTGGCCAATCAAGGATCCCTGCTAGCTCTGCTCCAAACTTTATTTTTGAATACGCCCATGAATTAAAACTAACGTTGTATGTCTTAGCCACAGGCTTGGATCTCTGCTAGCTCTGCTCTAAACTAAACTTTATTTTTAAATAACCACCTTAGGTACACCAATGAATTAAAACTCATGCTGTCTGCCTTAGCCGCAAGCTTGGCCAACCGAGGATCTCTGTTAGCTCTGCTCTAAACTCTTTAACTTTTTTTTTCAATACACCCATGAATTAAAACTCACGCTGTATGCCTTAGCCGCAAGCTTGGCCAACCGAGGATCCCTGCTAGCTCTGCTCTAAACTCTTTAACTTTTTTTTTGAATACACCCATGAATTAAAACTCACGCTGTCTGCCTTGGCCGCAAGCTTGGCCAACCGAGGATCTCTGCTAGGCCCGCGTATCGTTGTCTTAGCCTTGCCACTGGCAGCACTACCATAACCCTCTCCACCACCACCAACACCATCAGTACCGGCGCTGCTGCTGCTGCTAACTTTGTCTGACTTGCGTGAGGACGAGGACGAGGAGCGAGGCGAGTCAGAGTCGAGAGCCGCGGTGTCCTTGCTGTATTTGTCTCGCTGCCGCACCAGGATGCCGATCAGCATGTGGGGGCGATTCTCTTCCAGACCTTCACACAGGGATCATAAATACAGAGAGAAAAATTAATAGGTCCTTTTTTCCCTCTATCAATGATGCCAACTGGGTCTTTATTTTTTTTTACTGAACCTTTTCTTGATTTTTTGAAAGCAGCATAACTTATTAAATTACAATACATAACCCTTTCACTAGCCATTACTGAATTTTGACTTGCCAAGATTTTTTTTCTACAACAGAAAATTGACATCTTTTATGGAAAATTGGCTTCTCTGTTCTGTAAGTTATTCGAGAATTTGTGGATTAAATTATTAAATATGCATTTTTCTGCATCTTCCAGTATCTCAATTTTTTTGCATTCGGGGGGAAAGCACTATGCCGATGTATTTTCTTTTCTAATTACAATATATCCTATAAACTCCAGTAATGCAAGACACAATCATAGAGGAATGAAAAATCAGGGGCTGAACAGAGAAAATCAATCTTACAGGGGGGGGAGGGCAATTGACTGTTATAATAATAGTTTTAAGAGATGGGAAAAACATGTGTGTTAACCTTTTCAAGACGTTGACTTGTTTACTTAAAACCTATGAATTCCCTGTGACGTGGTAACAAAGTACCAAAATAGACGTAGAATTATAATTGAAAGCCAGGCCCGTGGAAATCGGGAAATCGGGATTGACGACGAAAATCGGTACGTACCGATCAAATCGGTACAAGTAGGCAGGTCTGTTACAAGATTCCTTCCCGTTGACCGCTTTCATTTCTGAGGGAAAAATGGTAACGTTTGACCCTAACGCGTCAACAAGTGCTGTGCTGATCAACACGAGGCTGTCTAGTGCTACGTCGTGGAACGGTTAAAAGGGGAGGAGGGGGTGGGGTCAAAAAGTACCAAAATAGACGTAGGATTATATTTGAGAGGCTGACCTACCTGGACCATCAAAGGGGAGCAGAGTGCGGGGGATTTTACTGTGGGAAGCAAGAGGCACAATATAGAAGTCCTTCACTTGGCGACTGAGGTTGTTGGCTACCCCACATCGAGCTCGACTGTTGAGGTACGAGTAGAGATGGATGTAGGCCACCTTCTCCTCATCGCTTCCAGGGATAAACCGCAGCACTGTGATGTCCTGGGGTGAAAATTGTTGGGTTAGTAGAGCAGAGCATGCTAGTGAGAACAGTATTGCAAGGGAAAATATTAGGCGACCAAGGTGAATCAGGCACAAGTTGCTAATGTAAGTTTTAAGCTACAGCCCTGGAAATATAGCAATACGAGTCTATATTGACCTTTTTTGTTTTAAAAATCAATAAAAGTATCTCTAGATCTAGAAATGTTAGCAGCATTGCTTTACGGCCTTTTCAAAATCTACAATCAAAATCCTGTTCTAATTGAAAAATTAAAAAAATAATTATGATGCAACACAGGTTAAAACTTATTTTTGCTTCAGTCTCTTAAAATTAATTTGTTTTTGTTGATTTTTTTTTCAAGTTTCCATATATATATACAAAGACCATACACAATCAAATATACAGTGGAATCCTTTAAGATGAACCTCTTTGGGAAAGCCTAAAAGTTTATTTTGTTCCAAAAGTTAATATTAACAGTGACAGTAAAGTTGAATAAATGGGGTATTGATGCGGTGGGAACAGAATATATATATATATATCCATAGGTTTTCTTATAATCAGGGTTTATCTTAAGCTGATTCCATAGGTTTTCTTATAATCAGGGTTAATCTTAAGCTGATTGCACAGCACCGTAGTGAGAAATCTTTTCCATGCATCTTTCTGGCCTACCTTTGAGCCTGCCTGTCTGATCTTGGAGAGATAATCCCACATGTGATCGGGAGAAATCCGTCCCATGATGTGCACTGTGTCTGGGATGGACTGTCGCAAGACAGAGACAAAGCGATAAAAATTTGTTATTGATGCTGTTCTTAGCAAGACAGACAAAATGTATGCTTTGTTGCAAGAAGTCAGAGACAAAAAATTATTAGCTCTTTGTCTAAACAAGACAGAGACACATATATAGAGACAAAAAGTTATTGATTCATTGTCTTAATAAGACAGAGATCCAAAGATTAACAAAAAGTGTATCCATTCTTTGTCGTTGAATTTTTAGTTTTGTGGACTTTGAAGGAAAGAAGGAATAAGGAGTTTAATCATAAAAGTAGCAATCAGATCAAAATCGCGGATTTCCGCAGATCCGCAAAAGATTATGACCTTTGTCTCATACAACAAGGTAAACAGTAAAGCTAACTGGATCATTATTCCTTTACTGAACGTCTTGAATAGAGTGCCATAGCATGTTCAATAATTAAGCATAACCCCTTAACAGACTTGAACAAAACTATGACCTGTTAATTTTTTTTTTTACTGAAAACTTGTAAATTTAAGTTATTACTGAAAATGTGTAATTTAAGGAAATTTGACATGATTGAATAACCAAAATGTGCCTCACAATATGGTCAACTGGTCCGGAGACTCTGTAGGCCGAGGTGAAGAACTTGGCCACGTCCAGCATCGACACAAAGCCCTTCCACAGCACGGGGCTGGTGGGGTTGAACTTGGCCTTCGCTTCCAGTCCTGACTGAAGGGCTGAATCGGGAGATCTAACGGTCATAGATAGACATAGAAGAAAAATGTACATGGCGCAAGTGACAGCCCTCAGTTGCTTTTTTTTTTAATACTTTGTGATCTACTTGAAAGCAATCATAGAGAAAAATTTGTTCAAATCACAGCCCAAAACTTTTTTAAGTTAACTTATCGTAACGACACACAATGTGTAAAACCCCTGATCTTGTCGTTTGCATTGTCTTCTCTTCCATATAGTAACAAAATATCCCTGCTGTAATTAAAATGTCTTATAATATCGCCATTTTTACTTACAGACACTTCTACAACAACATATCATTTTTTTTTTAAGCACTGCAAAATTAAAAGCTTTCCTGGGTGATCCATCAAACATATTTACCTAACCACGACTTTTTTCTCCGCTGCTGCCGAAAGAACAACAGAAGAAGAAGAAGAAGCATTTGCCGATGGAGCTGACAGAGCTGATGAAACCGAAGCTGCAACAACACTGCCTGACACTTTGGCGGGGGATGCATTCACATCATCATCAGCCTGCCTCTCCAAATCCAAATCCATACCGTCGTCGTCCATGTCCATATCCTCTGGCTCCTCTCTCGGGCTGAGGGGAGGGGACAGGGCCGGCTCGTGGTGTTTGGGGGACGAGGACACCATGCTGGGCAGAGAGGAGAGTTCCTCCTCGGCCTTGTGCACATGCTCCAGCGCTTCCTTTACAATCTCCGCCGCCTTCTCGTAGTCCTCCTCCTCCAGCTCTTTTTTCTCCGTCTCGGCTGGAGCAGTGTGGTGGTGGTGGATGCTGGTGTTGCCGAGTTTTGGTTCTGGCTTTTCCTCTTTTTCCTCATCCCCCGGTAATACAAAGTGCACTACACCTGTCTAGAAGAAAAAAACAAACAAACAAAAGAGAGAGACATTTTGATACTTTGACTTAAGTCATCTTTTGAAATTGCAATAATCTATGAACTCTTTTCTGTCATAATATTCCTTTACCTTGAATTAATTCTAGTCGGGTAAGGGTGGGGGTAAAAATTAACATGAAGCCTTGGGTTAATTTATATCTTAAAATACTTACAATGGGAATATCTTTGTAATTTATGTTTTTCCATATTTGAAATTCTTGTATTCCTCAGTAATTCATGAGCATTTTGACAACTTAAAACACAAAAAGGGGAACAGGGGTCCACAGACTCTTGGGCATACAAAGTAACAAAACATAACGTATGATAAGGATTAAACAAATTACAGAAAACAGGTATATTAATAACAGCAACAGGGTAGCTCAACCTTTTCATATTGCGAGATTCCACACTTTTTGGGGGCATTTTTTGAACAGCTTTGGTTTAATTGTATTAAAGTGGAAGTGTACAGATCGATGAAACAATGTGATGGCATCCCAATGTCCTCAACATATGTGTGGCATGATGGCGAAAGGTGCACACCTAAAACATCCTGCTTACTTTCTTGGGCTTGGCTGGCAGAGCCTTGCTTGCCGCAGTCTGCTCCTCAAGACCAGGTACAATCTTCCCCGTGCAGACTTTGCAGTTGAGATCGAACAGGTGGGCTCGGTGCTGGCTGGTCGTGTCGATCGCAGGCTCATGGGCTTGTTCGTCTGCTTTGTCTGGTTCCGTCTCTTTCTTCTCCTCAAGTCTTGTCTTGAAACATAACAAAAATAGAGCATTTTATTTAGCTAATAAATGCACTTTTTTATCAAATTCAATTTTTTATGTAAAAAGATTGTAGGGCCTAGTGTAACCTTCTCAAAATTCCTGAACTGAAGTTAGAAATGTGAAAGGAAAAAACGTACATTTTTTTTTTATGACTGAGTAAAATAATATGAGGCCACGCCTTGTTTGCCAAACATGTATATTTGTACTTTTTTTATTGGGATGCACTTTTTTTTTCAAATATTTATTGAAACAATCGATACTTAAAAATTATTTTAAAATTAAAACAAATATCCTGAGCTTTCTCATTGTTTGCTTGTTTTTCCTCATGGCCCATGCATTATTTTGCTGACATCCAACTTACCTCAAGAGTGCTGAGGTCTTCATCATTCACCTCAATCTCTCCTTTGTGGGTTTTCTTCGTCACATGATTTGTGCTCTTTGTTTCCTGTTTTTCTTTCTCCAGCTTCTCAATCATTTCAATTTGCTGAAGATTTTTAAATTACAAATTTTGCTGATCAAAAAAACAAATTTTAAATTAAAAAAAAACAAAGAAATTTAAATTTATATACAAACATTTTTTAATTGAATGTATTGGTATTGAAAAAAAAAATTAATTGTTTCTATTATTGAGGTACTGAAGATGCGCTTTTGAAACCACTACATTAAAAATAGCATGCTTCAAATACTGTCTTATTCTAAATTTTGACTGTTCACCATGAAAATATCTATAAATTAAGCATGATGATACAATCAAATCTGCTTAAAATAAAACATGGCTTTATATAAACTAATCGACTCAACAGAAACACAGTGATTTTGGCAGTAATCTCATAAATGAACGCTATTTCTAGGAATTTTTCCAATTTTTTACCCTTTGAACCATTAAGAAAAAAGAGTGAAATGTTTGCTGTTTTGAAAATTTCAGCTTTTTTTCCCTTCGATTAAAATGTCTTCATTCGCCACTTACATGTTTGCAACGTGACTAAGTTGAGTTTCGAGGTAACGCCCCCCCCCCCTCTTTTTTCTTTACAGCTAGAGTTTAATATGAACTTGGGATATAATAAACTTTCAGGCTGTCTCCCATCCCCTATCTCTTTCCCCCAAAAAATTTATTTTATGTTGATTCCACAGTAACACAAGAACATAGACCGAGCATGGCATTACTTCATATCAAAGAGTCACACTCACATGTTTGCTCTCCTGTTCTCGCCACTTTGCAAGCTCCCTGGATGCAAGATCCTCCGTGCTCATCAGTACCAGTTTGTCCGGGCTGATTTTTCCACCCAAGATCTTGCGGAACAGACCCTGCAACGAATTGTATCAAATAGATGAAAGGTTTGGTCACACAACTAACCTTCTTTCTTTCTTTAAATTCTATAAAGATAAAAAGAATACTGAGTAAAATCCTCATGACTTTAAAACCTTTGAAGATAAAACCCTGTTTTAAGTATTTCTCATGAAGATGGGACTTTTTTTATGCTCTCAACTTGTAGTATATTTTTCTCAGTTTTGTGTCTGCGTGCATGGAATTTTGAAAAATTCCTAAGGTAAAAAAAAGTAATAGAGACATTTAATGCATAAAAAAAAAAACAATAATTCAAGTTTAAGAATTGATAAATACAAGGTAAAGTCAAATTTCCAACTTCTCTGCCCATTTCCTAGGCCTTTACACATTTCATAAACGCATCATGGTTGTTGTTGTTTTTTGTACAACTATCCGCTAAATGGACATTCTGAGGGGCAATAATTATTTTTTTAAATGACAATAAAATTTGAATGCAATGCTTGAGATCATCCACCTTATTCTTCTGATCCTTGATGTTGAATATCAAACTGCGGTACTTTGCTCGATACTTGTGTCCTGTGTCGTTGAAAAGGTCATACAGCTTCTCTTCTATTTCCAGGGCAATGGCCTTGATTTCATTGCTGGACAGCAAGATATCCTCAGCTTCTTTGGCCCTGGGGGAAAAGGAACAGCTTTGTCTGATTTGCATGTTTATTTATAATTTTGTTGTTTAGCGTCCAACGTCAGCACTATATAGGTTATATTATGGCTATATAGGCATTGCCATCATAAAGTAGTCAAATTTATATTTATTTATTAAAACAGAGAAAATACCCTCTAAAAATAGAGTAACCCACATTTAATGCACAAAAATAAATAAATAACACCCCCCCCCCCCCCAAAAAAAAAAAATGATTTAGACTAAAAAGAGTAGCCAAGAATAACAGTAATGATAGTATTTACAAACCTGGCATAGAGACAGTCCCGGAGCCCCGTCCTCACATTAATCCGTATCTGGTTAGGCCCACCACTTGATGACCTCTCCGATCTCTTTTCCTCTTTTCGGTGAGAGCTGCTGTGCGAGGAGGAGCCCTCAGTCTTGTGGGATGCTGATGAAGACGAGCTGCGCCTGTCGCTGTCAATCTTCTTGGACGACGAGTGTTCTCTACTGCTGCTGCTGCTGCTGCCACCGCTGCTCTCTCTGCGGGATGGATCTTTGTGATGGTGGTCGTGGTGCCGGTGACTCTTCTCGTCACTTTTGCTGCCCGATTTTTTATCCTTAGAGGAAGATGATGATGAGCTCGATGATCTACGATCTTTTCTGTCGGCTGATCGATCGTCTTTGCTATCTCGACTATCTTCTGCAAAAACAAAAACATAAATTATGAAAGATGGTAAATGACGTGAAAAAGGGATGTTTTTGTGATTGGAGAGAACAAAATACAAATGAAATTTACAGAAGGGAAACAGCTTGAAGACCAAACGTTCATAGATAACGGAATAACAGATCTCATTTTCAGTAGCTTTAAGAATGATTTATCCTCGTGGTAGTAGCACAAATCTATTATTACTCTTCTAGAGCTCATATAAAACAAAGTGGCGGATATTAAACTTAACTTCACCACAAGATAGCTACCGATCCAACAGACACATCAATATGCTAATGTCACCCTCCTAGCCCAGCGACAAATTTCCTTAAAACATATATTCATTATTTAGACCTACTGGAGGAAGATCTGTGTTTGTGAGGCTGGACGACTTCGAATGACGGATGTTGCTCAAGCCACCGATGCAAGCCTTTCTGTGTAGGAGCGCTGGGGCCTCGCAGAATTTTTCCAGTCTCTCTCTCCATCACCTCCACAACATCGGATGAGGATGATGGTGATGGCGGAACTTTTGATGATGATGATGAACTCTTCCCACTGCTCGCTTGTTGCGATGAATGGTGCTTTTCTTTTGACTGTAGCATCCCGTTTAAAATAAAGAAGGAAAATAATTTTTCAAAATAGAGAAAAAATAATTTTCCTTGACAAAATTTCAAATTTCTGAACAAAAACAAAAAAGAAAAAAATTTTAAAAGCCTCTATTGTACTGTATTGTATTTTACACACCGCACTAACATCATCCACAATGTCAAAGCTATCCGTCAATTAGTGTTGGTGGAGATTTATAGTGTAAACAATATAATTTTGAGAAAATCGCATTTGAAAATAGTGCCTAAAAAAAAAATGTTTGCAAAAATATAGTCACAAAATCAATCCTCAGTCATCCTAGCCATTTATGCAGGTCAACTTTCCTCAAACTAGTTCTCTCTGCTTCTCTTCACAACTTTAACTTTATTGTGTGCTAAGAAGCCTAAAGTGCACTCTAAGAGATTGTAAAAATTAATTTATCACTTATAGAAGCAGAGATATTGCCTGAGAGAAAGGTTTAACTAAAGTAGTTTCTCTATGTTTAGAGGGATATGGCTATAATTAAACTTATATCGGTGACTTGTCCATAGATCACCCTGGTTGCCTCACATTTGAATACAGAATTCCTGGAGACTTTACCGCTTTCTTGGCCTGCTCGTCCCTGATAGCTTTGAGGGACTCCTGGGCGTGATTCATGATGCACTCGTTGCTGCAGTAGACAGAGCCAGCGCGAGGAGTCTTGCTACACTTGCGGCCAACACACTTCTGTAACAGCTTTGGTCCTGGGGATGACTAGAAGGGAAGGAAACTAAATTTTAGAAAGGCTGATCATCAAGATAAATAATTTTTCGAAAGGTAACAAGAAAACTGATTTTTAAAAAGATAAGTCTTGCTCTACCTGACTAATAGGTTAGAAGGGACAGCCACAAACCTAGGTCTAGCTTGAGACCAAAACATAAGACAAGTAGACAAAGACACATTTTAGACTGATGACATGCACGCGGATCGAACCCGCACCTTCTACTCGGCACCATTATATCTTGTAATATGTGACTAAACATCAAGAAAGCTGATTTAAAGGTTGAGTCCTGTTATTTACGACTTATATAAAAAAAAAAATTTACTCCATTGTAAATGATCCCTTGTGGGAACTAGGAAATATTAAACCCAGGGAGAGAAAGAGAGAGAAAGTGAACCGCAAACTCCTGTAACAGCGTAGGCGTTGAAGATGGCTAAACATCAATAGAAACTATTTACACTGCAGTAGTGCACAATACTGCAATCTGATAATGAACTAATACACATGGTGAATTTGATTATTAAATCAACAATTTTGGTTATTGCTTTACGTTGATTAATTTGATAATATTGCCTTGTCAGGACTCCTATGAGTATCTTAGAATTATGTAAATGACATTTGGGACATTCTATCATAACTGATAGAAAACGAAGAGCAATATTTACCATGTCTGTTGATTTTGTTGACACTGGAGCTTTTTCCAAGAGGGATATTCCATCTCCCTCTGAAATGATTGAAAAAAATAAAAGCATTTAGCATTTTAGGATGGCTATCAAAGTAGAAAAAGGCTGCTCATAGCTCATGATGCAGTTGCGTAGTAAAGATCTAATGTGGTCCCCTGAGGAGGGTATGAGATTTTCTTGGGTGATCAATATTGGGGGTTTTAACATTACATACGACATTGCAGACAATTACGGAGTAAAAAAAAATTAGGATATATTCCACAATAATGCCAGTAGGGTTATTTTGGTTTTACCAAACATTTTTTGTTTGTAAAGTAGGGGTTTTAAAAAGAAGATGATTAAGTTCATATAGTATTTTATATACTATAATATAAATTTAAGAAAA
The DNA here is from genome assembly GCA_003991915.1 of Elysia chlorotica. Classification (NCBI taxonomy): domain Eukaryota; kingdom Metazoa; phylum Mollusca; class Gastropoda; family Plakobranchidae; genus Elysia; species Elysia chlorotica. The sequence continues at coordinate 606,784 of RQTK01000092.1, forward strand.
ACGGACATTGCTTTTTCGACAGGTTAAATATCCCATATACTCACTGATACATATGGGACAGGTATATTCCTCTTCGTTATCCTCCATCTCCTTGCCGCGGGCTCGAGTGATGCCCACACAGGTGCCATGGTACCACTCCTCACACTTGTCACAGCAGATCATAAACCTGGAATGCAAGAAACTACTTGGTTTAAAAAACGTTCTAAAATTGTTTGAGTTCAGATGAGTTGGTTGCTTAACTTAAGGTCCAAAGTCAGCAGTATATAGGCTATATTGTGGACGGACCCCAAGACTGATGTCTGACAATTATATGTGTAATCACACCTGAGATAAGGCGGAGAGACCCGACCAGTAGGTAATGAAACAGACAAATAAATTTTTGACTGATCGTCTGTTATGAGGCACGGATCTCCCAATCAGGAGACCAATGCTCTAACAGTCAAGCCAGTTTGCCCCCCATTTAAAATTGGTATCATAAGAATGGCTGGATCCAAAGATGAGGCAAAAAATATGTAAGTCATATTCTGAAACTCATATGATGTGCATCCTCTTAAACCAATGGCATTTTGGTATATATGTGTAACAAAAGAGATGGATAACTTCACTATTCAATGCAAATCAAAACTAATTATATGACATAGTTGAGGTTAGAAAACAGGTTAATTTGGTTTTTTTTTTTTTTAAATGTCTGTATTTATGAGCAGATGCCTTTAAACTTAGTTGAGCTTGAAATTGAAATCTAATGGCATGAAAAATGTTCCAAAGATTTCGTATAATGCTTGGGTCAAATTTCTGATAAATTATTGGTTGATGGATCAAAATAACAATCCACTAACCACAAAACAAATCCAAAAATTACTGACCTATTATTGTGAGGTTTTCTACACAAGCAATAGAGCATGTCTGGGTCTTCCCAGTCAAAATCATTCTCATCATCCTCAAATTCTTCGTCCTCTCCACTCTCTTCACCAGATTCTGCTGCCCCGTCTTTCTCCTTTTCTTTCTCTACCGTTTGGCAAAGACAATGGAGGGAATAGTAGGAGGAGAAAGAGTACAAATGAATTTTTTACGAGCAATCCAGATGATTATTATATTAACGGTTAAGGAAAGGTAAAGGTAAACTTCATTCACCCTGTTGCGAAAATTGTTTTGTGCGTTGCCATTTAACAAAGGCAGATTAATTTCACATAACACATAACATTCCTATTTCACATTTATATATAATTCGACAAAGAAGAGCAAGGAACTTAAAGGAAAATTATAAAAGAAAGAAGAAATAAACATGATCTTATCAGTGTCCCTTGTACATACAAGTTTCTGAAACTTTCTATATTTCTCACATGGATTAAACTCTTGAGTTTTCATTTGTTAGTCAAACCCAGAAACTAAAAAATTGGGATTGACTAAATTCCTCGAGTATGTCTGGTTTCCCAGTTTTGACTATAACAAACGCCTACCAAAGGTTGCCATTCTTTTTTCAACTTTTCAATCTATAATTAAACTGTTTATTAAGATTTATAACAGAAAAAACCTACCTTTACCATCAGATTTCCTCTTCTTCTGATCATTCTTGTGAGACGCAGAGCTTTTCTTTTTGTCAGCAGTGGAGCTCTGAGAATCGGTGCTTTTCTTGCGCGACTCTGAGCTCTGAGAATCTGTGCTTTTCTTGCGCGACTCTGAGCTCCTGTCGCTGTCTTTCCTCTTCCTGGTGCTGGGTGTGGCAGAGGGCTGTGCTGCTTCACTCCCCTTCTTCCCCTCAGCCAGACCTTCGGACTTTTGTTTCGGCGCGGGGGTTGAGGTTTCCGAGACTTCCGGCGCAGTCTGCCTACACACCTCAACCTGCCCAACAATGAGGAAATCTGTGCCGCTCTCCTTCAGCTCAGTGTCCAGACTTTCTAGGATGCAAGTCCGGCTGCCTGCGGATTCTGGCTTACCTCCCTCGTCTTTCGCGTCGGTGGGTTCCCCTTTGGTTGAAGTGACCAGATCTTCAGACGGTTCCTGGAGAATCTGTTCGGGGAGGCTGACATCCATTATGACCGATCTGTTGTTATGAGACATGCTTTCAACGTCATCTTTCTTACCGGCAAGCGTTGATGACTTTTGCTGGTGGTTAGCCCCTGCGGTACTTAAACCCCTCTCATTCGCATCAGCACTGTCTGTCGCCTCTGAGGTCTTGGAGTATTGATGTTCTAACAGCACGTGGTGCACATCTTGTGGCCTGAGAGAGCCAGGGTTTGATGACGATGCTAATGATGATGATGGTGCCCTTTGGACAGAATCGGGCTGTGGGTTAGTTTCCGTTGTTGGTAGCGCTGTCGTTGCTGGGTCGTGGACGATCAGACCGTCAGGTTTGAAGAGATCCATCATGGACATGTCAATGGGGACCTCATGCTCTGGCTTGTGGTGCTTGTGTTTGCTCGACTTTGCCTGAACTGCAGCACTGGCTGGTGTCAGTACCGGAGGCGCATCTCCGTTTGCGCCTTTGTTTATATCTTTAGAGCCGCTGTCCTCACCCGCAGAGATTTTCCTCTGCTTTTTGTTCCCCTCATTCGACAACTGGCGCTCTACTTTGGTTTCGGAAGATTTTCTTCTCTCACCTTCACTGCTTTTCCTCCTGGAATCTTCAGATTTTTTTAGTTTGTCTCTATCAATTTTGCCCTCTTTCTCTTTCTCATTAGTGGCATCACTTTTGTGTTTTGAATTTGGAGATTTTTCAGGCATTCTCACATTTTTAGTACCAAATGGTGGATGGCTCTTTTTCTTTACTACAATGCCTCTTTTGATGAGATCTTCATGAGATTTGTTGTGCCCTTTAACTTCTGATTTCTTTTTTAGCATGTTTGGTGGTATATTGGAAAACTTTTTGCTGGAAGCATCAACTTTAGATTTAACATGCTCCAATTTTCTCTTCACCAGCTGACCGTCCTTCAAACCTTCTTTTTTAACAACATGCTTGTCTCTAGAACCATCTGATGGTTTTGACTTGCCCTGTTCCTCTAAAAAAGATCTTTGGCCGGCTGACTTTTCAGCAATCTTGGCTTTAATCTGCTCTATTTTCTTCTGTCTCAGTTCGCTCTCGGAAAGCTTCTGCGGCTTCCCAGTACTCGACTCTTTTTTCACTAAGCTTTCTTTGCCTGGCTTCTGCCCACTGGATAACACACTAATTTTACCATCTTTGGGCAACATAGGTTTTGACTGCTTATCCTTTGTTTGTTTTTCTTCAACCTTTATTATTTTCTTTATTATCGACCCCTCACTCCCCTTCACTATTTTGTCTTTTTCTGATTTCACAAGACTTTTGTTTGAGGAAGAAACGCTATCTGTATTAAACTTTACAGTTTTCTTTTTATCAAGAACACTGATGTTTGGTTTCTTATCAGAGCCAACATCCTCTTGCTTGACTTTACCCACTTTGTTGACATTATCCTCTGGTATACTAATTGACTGTTTCAGGGCGTTGACTTCTACCGGCTTCGATTCTTCTATGCTCACACTCTTAGCTTTCTCTGATGAACTGGTATTGTTTTCTTTTACAGCTGCAGCACTGACTGTGGCCTGTTTGCCGACCTTAGCTGCTATTTCATTGGGCGATCGCTTCACCAAGCCCAGATCTGCTGGAGGGATGCGTTTCACAAGAGATGCGAGAGCAGTTCCAAGGTTCTGGAACTGACTCACCTTGGCAGTCTGTTTTAAAAGTAGACAAAACCGTAACAGGTTTAAGAAAAGATGCTTAGCTTACTTGTAAGAGAATATTTCAAAATCATAAGAGCAGTGATACCAACTTGGTCAATTTATTTCACATAACTATTTTTTTTGAAGCAGGACTTTTACTAAGAGTACAACTTATTTTTTTATATGACTATAACTTTACTATTACTGAAAATCTGTAAATCAAACAAAATTGGCATAAATGTAAAAAGAAAACACAATGCAATTGCTATATTCTGTCATAAAGCCATAATCATAGTATTGCACATATATATCATATAATGATGAATCACCAGTTTAAGACCATCTAGCAATCCAGCTTCAATCTAATCAGAAAATTTGATATGTTTTTTATTACTTTTAGCTGAACTTAGTGCATCCTGTTTAGTTGTATGTTAACTTAATTATAATAAAATCTAAAAATCATAAAGTAACATTTCATTTCTTTTTTTACGGGTTCTATTGTGGATCATGAGAGATAGTTTACATAACATTTAACTTTAATCTTGATAATGATCAGTGATCTATTAATGAGATAAACAAAGAGAATCTTTCTTTCAATGTATCTGAAGCCGTTCTTATTTTTTTTAATTATCCTACAAAATATTACACATACTGCAATGAGGACATAACAATAAGAAAAAATAGCAAATAAATCAAAGTTTTCAAAATTGAAAACACCACTTCCCTTTTCTTCTTTTGGTCTAGCAATATCAGGAAACTGAAGTTTTATTTATCTCAAAAATACAAATATAAAAATATCTTCAGTCCAAAATTACTCTATTATAATCTAAACAATAGTAATGATCTAGGAGAATTTTGGTACATGCAAACGTGAAACAATTTCAAAAAGCATCATGTATGAGAAAAAAAGTTGTAGAAAATATATCATCTTACTTTTTTGGCGGGTGAGGGCTCTGTAATACTTTCCCCCGTTGTTTTTCTCTTCTGACCCAGAGCTGCAGCTGGTGATGTGTCCTCCTCCCCAACACTCGCGCTAGATTCTGTGTCCATTTCCAGCAGTTTTTTGGCCAGATTCTGAGCAAGGGGGGACTCTCTGTACTCTTTGGTTGCCCCCGCCTTTCGCTGTTTCAGCTGAGCTTGTAGCTGCGAGATCGGTGTAGAATCATCCTCATCCGAGGAGCTCTCTTCCTCCTGAACTTCTTCAACCTTTTTCTTTTTTCTCCCAGCTTTGCCTGGCTGTTTCTTCTTTGCTGTGCCTGCAGCCTTCCTCTTCTTCCCAGGTTTGACTTGTTTACTCTCCTCCTCCTCCTCATCATCATCATCGCTGGAGGCCTCTTCACTTTCTTCCTCATCCTCCTCCTCACCATCTTCATCCTCAGCTTCCGATGAAACTTGTTTCCGAGTTGCAGTTTTCTTTTTCGGAGAAGCTGGTTTGTTTTTGCCAGTTTTTTTAACGGCTTGTTTGAGCTTACCCTTACCCACTTTAGGCTTTAGAACCTCAACCTCATCCTCGTCATTTTCTTCTTCTTCTTCAGCGTTTTTTCCTTTTGGTTTTCTTTGACCAACCTTTTTTGGCAACTTCTTCCCAAGATTGTCACTTTCGTTTTCTTTAGACGGTTGCTGAGGTGAAATTCTGAAGGGAAAATAAAAAAAAAATTTTTACATCTATTTGTGGACAAAAATCAATTAATTGATGCAATTAAAAACTATTTACCATTATTTCCCTGCTTAGTGCTATGCCTTGCACAGATTTTGACATGCATATTTTGAAAAATGTATATTATGCAATGGTACGCCTGATTGCCAAATTCAAATGACTAACCCTTTTTATTTAAATCATACATGGTTGAAACACATGCTGATTTTGATAATAAGTAATTTCATAATCATAAAAAAAATTGTTTAAACCTGTGAATAAAATGCAAAGCATAGGACTTTTTAAAAGATCTTGACTGTAAATACAGAACACCAAAGACGAAAATGAGAAGTATCCAAGAGAAATTTTTTCACCGCGCAGAATATTATATTTAAACCTTAATACATGTTCAAAAACATTCACAGTGTATGTCATAAATAGAAACAACACACACAACAGAGACACATACAACACACTCTACAGGGGCTTCTGAAGTTGAAGAAATCATTGAAGAATCAGCATTTAGTCATTGCTTTTTTTAGTAGTAGTAGTAGTAGTAGTAGTAGTAGTAGTAGTAGTAGTAGTAGTAGTAGTAGTAGTAGTAGTAGTAGTAGTAGTAGTAGTAGTAGTAGTAGTAGTAGTAGTAGTAGTAGTAGTAGTAGTAGTAATATTAGTAGTAGTAGTAGTAGTAGTAGTAGTAGTAGTAGTAGTAGTAGTAGTAGTAGTATCAGTAATGGTCCAGAGGTATAACCATGCTCGCGTAAGTGGCAAGACGATTCGGTGCCGCTGCATTTGCAACTTTATCCCTAGCTCCAATTAAATATTCATTTAGTTAACAACAGAGAAAAAAAAAAATGAATGGATCTACACCTATTCCTAATACTGATAAGTCTTCGGAAAAAAGGGCCTAAATATGGGCCTTCTGAGTTGAAGTCAATTTGATGTAAAATCTTATACTGTCGTTTGGTCCAAGAGTGATTTACATACTCCAAGTCCAAGACCAGTGACAAAATCAGACAAACCTCACCTTTTCTTTTTCATTTTTTCAATCAGATTATCAAGCATGGGAATGGAACACTAGTCATGACAGATAGAGGCAATAATACCTATTATTGATGCATTCTATTGAAAGCTTGTAATTTCGCCAATAATGCAAGCTGATCAGTTATAATACTGGAATGACAGTTTCCATACCATACACCCAACTACACATTTTTTGTGCATATCGTTGCTAAATTGGTTGGTTCCAATGATTGTACATATGATTGATTAGGAAACTACAGTAAAGAGTCCAGAAAGTCATTGTTGAGTTTTAAAAAAATGAACAAAAAACAGTATCTAGCTATCTGTTGTAATTCGTCTGCATTGCATAAATCAACATATTTTAAAATTAAAAATCGAGAGCATTGAATCCTTTCGAGCAAAGACATTCACAAGTTTAGTTCTTGTGGCGGGATTCTCATCAATAACTAACACAGATGTAAGATTTAAAAAATCGGAAATTGGATCGACGATGGACATCAATACAAAAATGCAGTGCTCGGGTTATGCCCAGGTCGAATACCCATTGACTGAGAATTTTAGTAATGTAGTCGATGTTGGGCTGACGGACGTTAAGCAATCAACTCATCTCAATAAACAGACCGTTAAGACAAAAAAAAAAAAAAAAAAGTCTAAATTTCAACTTGTACCTGATTCTACCTGGTGGATTTATACCATTCATAGCTCATCTAGGCATACTCACTTTTTTTCTTCTTCTTTCTTCCTTCCTGTGGGAGTGTAATACTCAAAGTCGTCGCTAAAGGTACTCTGCTTTTTTCTTGAAGAACGCCGTGAAGGGGTAATATCCACTGGTGTCCCCCCGTCTTTTCCTGTTTCTGGTGTTCCTTCCACAGCCGTTCCACTGCTCAAATCAGCCATGATATTGAAAATACTAATTCAAATTTAGATTTTTACCTTCTCAGGATGTTTGCCCAATAGCAAATTGGACATAAATTTACAAGGCTGATCTGAAAAGAAAAAAAAAGAACAATTTTAAGCACAATACTAATGTAATTGGATAGTATCAACTTTTATTCCATATTTGTTAATTAAATTTTAGGATTGGAAATAAAACGCTGTAGGTTTTTCGTAGGTATTTTTTATATCTTTTGTGTACATTTTCAATATATGCCTAAATCTTTTGAATAATCAATTTGGCCTCCTCGAATAAAGAGGTAGTTTGTTGAGAGTTTTAGGTTTTCCAGGGTGCCCCATAGTTTCTGATCCAGTGTTGTTTTGAAAGATCATGGATTTTGTTATAATAATTTATAAACAAATGCTTTTTCATGAAAAAAGTGCAGGTCATTGTTATTTCACTAGTTTAGTAGGGGAGAACCCTTTCACATCTGCAAGTTACATAAATAATGACAGTAGATGTTCAGATTTAGAAAATAAACAGTAGCAGCTTCACTAACATTACAAGATTTTTTTTGTATCTGTGAAATAAAAAATGCAGAAAGAAGTGTTCATGTGTTCCACTTCTAGATCCTCATACAAAAGGCTTCTGCACTTGGAGCAGCCACAGATTCTTGAGGTAAATTGTTCCATTCCTGTCCCACTTTTAGAAAAAAAAGATTGTAGTCGACGCTCTGTCTTTTAAAAGGAAATTCTATTTAACTGCCTGTGACTCTACTTCGTCTGGCTCACTTCACAGTTGGCTGTTGTTCATTGCACATTGAATAGGCAGTGACGTCAAGGATCTTGAAGAGAAGGGAGTGTCTGGAGGTTTTGCATCACTGTCGTAGTGTCTCGTAGGACCTGGAGCATATGTACATATCACCCACACTGCTGATGTTTTTGTGTCCGCTATGATGCCAATAGGTAGCATTTACACTCAAAATAATTTTATTTTCATAGTAATCATTCATAGGAAAGAGTGTCAGTTTTAGTAATACACACCTAGGTGTACACCCATTCACTCATCAGAAGTCAATCTGTATTAATAACGACAATAAAATAGGCACATAGGGTCTAGATCTAGACCTACAAATGTAGGCAATGTGGGTATCTTGCTAATAAATAGCCTACAAAAACTTGAATCATAACGCAAAATTAGAGTCTAGACATTGGATCTAGGCTAGATTTAATCTCTATTGGTCTCAAGTTCATCTAGACCATTAGATGAGATCGAGATCTAGCTCTAGGCCCTACATCTAAATCAGGCTCTCTTAGAATTGTCATTGAAATCTAGATCTAAATCTACCAGTATATCTTGAGGTCGTAAATAAGAAGTTACGACTCGCCATAAGATATAAGAATAAGAAAACTTTTGACAATTTGTAAGCTACCGTGAAGTTATACTTACTACCCTAGGTCTAGAATATAGTCTAGACGTAGGATCTAATCTATTTATAGGCTAAAGACTCCACAGATTACATTTGAGTTCAGAAAAGCAAGCTTTTTAACCTTATGAATAATGCATTTCTTACATCGACAATTTTACATTATACATTGAAATAATATGAATTGATAGGCATCAGGTCCTTGTCGTAGTTCGTTGCGGTTTCTGGAAAACTACAGGTCTGATGCGACAGTCGCTGTAAACTGTAAAGACTACAACCGATATCGTACGCAACGATGGTTCGCCATGTTTGTTTTTCCGCTTGTCACGTGACAAAAGTAACATCCAAACATTCATCGCAGCCATAAACATACGAAACAAAAACAGTAATTTTTCAGTTTCTCCTTGCTAAACAGAATACGTAGCGACGCTCAAGTTTTTGAGGTCCGATATACACTGTATAAGACTTCTAGAAAAGATGTGCATTGTAATATTGGCACTCATGATTTTAACAGCAGTTTTTCTTTCCATTCAGTAGGCCTATCGCCATAGCGTTCATGCAAAAAGGGTATGCCTACATCATGAGTCCGTGCCCACTCGTATGACTATGCTATAATGAGTATAATGAATACGTCTATGGTCGAAGAAAGCTAAACCATCTCCTGGTTAAGACATAATTATCTTATAAGGCGATAGGACCCCAGATACCCTGAAGTTTGTTGATATGTATACTGTACTGACACTGACCTAATCAGTGGGAGGAATGCGGGCGATAGGGGAGGTCGAACATGATATTATAGGGGGAAGGTGGGGCTAGAAGTCACAAAATCACTTTGACTGACATTTTTCACATGTAGATTTCAACCGACGGTGAGGCAACTGCACAGTGACTAATAACATACAAACTTAGTGGGTAACTTTTTCACAAACATTTATTGGAAACTGATAAAAGGTACTTTTAAGGCTCAAGTCAAGTTGTTACATTTTGCCCCATAGTGGGGCAAGATGTCACAAGGGATGGGGCAAGAGGTCAATCTCCAAAGTTTGATTTGAGAAAAGTCAGTTTTAAAGACAATGCCAGCTTTGGTTCTGGATGTGGTTCCAGTGGAAACTGGAGGAGGTAGTATGGCATGGATATTGCTTTTTGGGACAGATGCAATGTCCTCAACATCTGGCTTAACAAATTTGTTGTCGACTTAGAACTCTTTCTCAAGAAAGAACCGTCTACGTCACCGTCATCGTCTTCGTCTTCAATAGCAATGCCAACAACATATTGACACTTTCTGTCTTTTTCGAATGCAACTTGCACATAGTCATGTTATCTAATTTTTTTACTGACAAGTCCTATTTGTAGGTGCATTTCTGGGTCCCTGTCGTTATTGTCTGAGGAGATATCAAGGTCACTGTTGCCATGGAGTGAAAAATTGTCAACATCGCTGTCGCTGCCCTGGCATGTTAATGGTTTTTTTTTTTTATTTCTTGTTCTTTTTGGTCTGTTTTTCTTCTAATTGTTTCTTCATTGGAGATGAAGTATAAATGGCCAATGACATTGCTTTTCGTTTTGTTTGTTTTCGGGGATGAGCTTTGCCAAATGGCCTTAGGGCAAACGGTGACACTAATGCTTTTGATGTCTTCTCTGGCACTACTGGTGTTGTTGGTGTTGCCGGTGAGGCTGATGTTGATGTTGTCTCAGACTCAGTCCCGGGTGCTGTGCTTGTTGTCCCAGATGCTGTTGACGAGGTCCCAGGTGCAGTTGATGATGTCCCAGGTGCTGTTGCAACCAGAGGAAGATCCGTTGTAAACGATGGTAGAAATCTATCCTCGGGAATGATGTTTCTGTCAAATGGATAGATTCCCGTGGCTTTTTTTTTTTTGACTGAATGCATGGGTGAATCAATAGTTTACAATTGACGACAGTGAGTGTATTGACATTAGTTTGCCATTGTGAGCCCATGAAAGATTTTGGAGGCAGCAATAAAGTATTTAACAAGCTCACGCTCCTGTTCTTCTGTGAAGACCTGTCGAGTTTTCTAGTATCCAAAGGAGTGATTCTCTGGAATGCCAGTGGTACATTGGCTCAACAAATATGCGCACCTAAAGATAATGACTCATTCAACTTCTGTCTCTCCTCTAAAGAAGGTCAGGGCCATCTCTGTAAAGCAGTTCACCATATGGTAGTCATGCGCGATGTCATTAGAAATGTACATCAAGGCATGAAGTACCAGCTGGGAATGTTCATTTTTATAACAAGCAACAATGTGTTGCAGCATGATTTGCTGTTTCTCAAAGTGTGCAGATTTGACTTCGGCAGAGAAGGTTGCCTTCCTATTTTTTTCAGTCTTCTACAAGAAGAACCTCCTCTGAAAATAAAATAAAATATAAATGAAATTGTTGTTTTTAATACATTGAGTATGTATACTATTAAAGCACACAAATAATACAAAAGGAAAATCTAATTTCATTTACCTGGCATGAGGTTGTTTACAGCAAACTTATACTGGTACTGCTGCCAGTAAGCGGTGAATAAATGCTCTGAAAAGCTTGTCCCTCGTACAGGCTGTTTGAGGTCGACTTACATTTCCTTTAATAAGCACTGTAAAATTTATGACAAAGAAAGACCTTAGACTTGGCTTGAAAAAAAAACCAGAAAACCCCTAATAAAAATAACCTTAAAAATTCATTGTAACACTAACACTTACCAAACTGATCCTTCCTTGCGGCAAACATCTAGTTGGAGTCTTTGACTCCGCCGATCTCAGGAGCTGGTCTTCGTTCCCAATGGGTCTAACGAACTGGATTGTTCAGGATGTCCTTGCATCGGTCGTGTCTCGTTTCATCACATACTTGTCACTCACTCATACTTGCAGAAACATGTGACTGAAATTTGATTTTTGAAAACAGCAGCAGAATAAGAATACATAGCTCTTGAAAGCAAGAAAAACACAAATAAACCCTAAAAAAATCTCCTCATCAAAAGAGAGGTTAGTCTGTCCACTGGGGTGGACACTGTGAACTCAGACTTATTTTATGTTCAAATCCTGCGTCCACCAAGTAAAGGATGTTTCTCTGAAAAATGGAGAGGTTGCAGTGTCAAAGAATGTTTTGCTTTTTATCGGAGTTTTAAACGGACTTGTTGCACAATCTGTACTTGGTTTGCATGGGGTTGAGTGGCAAGAGGCAACTTTTCTTTTTCATTTTGGTCATTTAGAGAATTAAGTTAATATTGAAATGGTGTGTCTTAGTCACACGAATAAGTGATGATGATACCATTAGTCTGATCATTATACTGCATGTACGAGTATCAGCACCTGAGTGTTGGATTCTTCTAAATCAAAGTTTTCACCAACATTTTCAAATGTTGCCTCAGTGTCAAATTCAATTGGTTTTGACACACCCGTCTCCTAAGTTATTTCGACAAATTGAACATCCTAAATGTTTTAGAATTCTGTGTTAGCAGTTAGAATTTTCTCTGTTTCTTCAACAATTGAACCCTCTACAGACACGTTTATGTTCCTGAATTTTATAGCACCGACGTTGAAAGAGTCATTATGGGCACACGACTTGCATTGTTCGCTACTTGAGTTATCAATGTGTTCAGACCATATATAACTGCTTTGTCTCTCTCACCACTGTGCCTCTTTATGTGTCTAATACACATGATACACCAATAGAGGGTAAATGCACTCCAGTGTCAATGTTTACATGCAATGTTATCAAAATATCTTTCTGGAGGTCTTTCACGTTCTTAAGTTTCATCTTTTTTACTCGCTGTGTTCTACTTAGACATCGTTTACCACACAATTTGCATAGATGTTTGAGTTTGTTTAAATGGTCATGGTTTATGAGCTCCATAGTTTTTTGCTCACAGAGTCACAATGGTGTATTTATCTTTTTGATCAACACATAGAAATAACTTTATCCAATGTGCTCCAATTAGAACATGTCTTAACCAAGGCTTGCAATGACTAACCCATATTCTGGAGTAAGTTACATGTAATAATTTCACTGTGTTCAAACTAAATTATAATTCTTTAAATGAAACCAGCTATTAAGGAATACAAAGAAAAAGTTGAAATAAATGCAACAAGATGGAACTCATCACTCCTCCTCCTCTTCATCATCAATGTCAGAATAATCTGACTTATCAGGCTGTGGCTCTCCTTGGTGTGGCAGCTGGCTGTAAGAGATTTGCGATTCCTGAGAGCAGAAACGCTTTAAGTGTTGGAAGATCTTTGTATCTTGCTGCTGTCACGACATCAGTGTTCGGTTGGAGGGCTGTAGGGGTATCAGCAGAGCTCTCCTTTTCCCCTCTGGCTTTGCCACGACAACTGTAGTGAAGGGACCATTCCATGACTCAAGATATTGGAGAAGGCGGGGGTGGTCCTTAGTTATGAGGACTTCCCGTAAAGGCTGTGTCTTGAGAGGACATGTTGCCACACACAGACTTTGGATATGTATGTTTGTCCACACTGTAGAGCATGGTATTGGTAACTGGTATAACATGAAAAGGCGAAGGCTTTTGTCTGGCTTCTTTAAAATGCTCCAGCCAACCAGCAGGTGTTTCAACCGGCAGCTTTTGATTAATGAGGGCTGTATCCTGATCACATTCCATGTAGGAATGGCACCTTATGGGAAAGGTAAGCTTGATGTGCTTAAACCTCCTCTTGGTGTGGACCATGAAATAGAGGAAACGAAGCATAGTCCAGTTTTTATTCTGTCCTGGGCAGGAGTCCCAGAACAGCTGCAAATTTTACTTCCTTCGGTAGTATCTCATTAAAAAGAAAAAAAAAAGAAGCATTGACGCCACGTCATTAATGATTAGTCCTTTTTTTTCCAACAGTTTATATGGAAAAGAATTAACATCACCCGTTTCCAGACTGTGAACATTAAATGTGTACAGTGAAAGCTGACGCTTGTAGTAAACGTCAAGCGTACTGATGTTGGGACATGGAAAATGTGTCCAGAAGTCGAAGGCGGCTGCTGCATGCTGTGGTGATGATTGAGCCTCTTGCGCAGCTGTTGTCTTTCGCTCATAGAAAACTTGGCTTTTCCTCCAGTGAAGTTCTCTTTCAGCTGCCAATCTTCTGAGTTCATCTGCTGGGAGCTCCTTGGAAAGTTCCACTTTATAGTTGTCACATGAGGAGCAAGCGTCTTTCCAGGGATAGTCAAATGTGACATTAAACTTCTCCACGCAGACTCGTCTGGTCAAAAAGAATGAAACAAACAAAATAAAATAGTAAATCTAAAAATTAACAAAACACATTGGGCTATGACAGAAAATCTACTTTCACTCCAGGGTAAGGATCCAGGGTGTGCAACTCCGTAATTGTCTTGGCGTCACCATCGCTAATCATGGAAATGTAGCGAAGCTGGCAATTGATCTGCTCCAGATCCGAAGTGCTGTTTCCCTTTCCATGCCCCTACTTGGTCCATTTTAGTTGGCACTACAAACTGTTTTGTGTGATGCAAACCACAGTTCATACTCTAGAATGTTCTCCCGCTCTAATCTTTTCCCTGTGGTGGCGCAGAGAGGGCAGTAACTAGTAAGAACTTCAAAATGGTGAGCTCAGTCTTTCTTTAAAAAAACTCAATGAATTTTAAATCATTAGTTCCTTTAAATGCATGGAAAATAGTTCGGTTAATTTTTCAGCTAGAGTATGAATAATAAATTTGTTATTCTTATTTTTAAAATTCAAACATGACATTCTTTAAACTGAAACAGCTGTGTCGGCATTATGAAAAAATAGATTGTTATTTTGCCGCATGTTTTAAAATGGGTGTGGCACTGTGCCTGTAGCTCTCTCTCTCTCTCTGGATGAAAAAAAAGATTGTTATTTTGTCGCATGTTTTAAAAGTGTGGCACTGCGCCTGTAGCTCTCTCTCTCTCTGGAAAAGGTTTCACCAGGATGTTTCGCCATATATCCGTCTCATGCATCATTCTTAGTCAGGTTGAGCTCCTCTGGAAGTTACAGCTTCTTTGAATCCTTCAGCGTATAGTGGGACTGTCGACCTCTAAAAGAGTAGATGTGATTGATGATGCTCTCAATTTTGGTGTCTGTAAAAGCCCTTGGTCTGTTTCCATGCTTCCCTTTTCCATCAATGGGTGACAATCCTGTTATTTGAAAATCAAGAGTAACCTTTATATTAATTTGTTGAGCCACCTTTCACACCTTTCACAACTTTTTCACTCCATTGGCCCACTACATTCTCTCTTGTCAGATCTGGTCCCCGACATTCATTACACTTTAAAATTCTCCCCTTTTTGAGAATGCTTACAGCACTTAACCTATTAATCCTTTAAGGCGTCCCCTCTTACAAGCTTTAAAGGTGGCTTGATATCTACCAGAAGACTCCACCTCACTTACTGACTGCACCTTGCAGTGGAATTACTTCACTAGTATCAATAATAAAAAATCTCTTGCACCGGCTCACCTCTTCAAAGACTTGTAACATATCAAGTAATATTTTAGGTGCAGCAATTTATCAAGCTGGGGTTTTGCCAGTGCATATCTGTCTTTCTTCTCCATTGAGCATATTCGCCAGTCAAAATTTGAAACATTTACATCGGTAACGTCAATAGGACTAGGAGTGGAACTGTGCATGATTTGATTTAAATATAAAATGTACCAGGTCCTTTGGATTATTAATGTCAAATCAAGAGGCTCAGCCCCTTGATGTTTGCGAATTGCAACAATGTACCGAAAAGGCAAAAGTAAAGATGTTAATGTGTAGCATGTACACAATGTGCCATCAACGTCATATGAATTGTTAATGTCGCTCTTTGAAACGACAAAAATAGTTATATGAAAGGACATTATAATTAACAGATTTGTGAACTTGAGACAGCAAGCTTGAGCGCATGGGGTGTTTAAGCTCTTTTTGCAGATCTGGGAAAAGACGCGCCAATTTTCTTGGTTACAATAGTAAAATTATGATGTACTGTCTCTCCCAATGGGCAATCGTAAAGAAACATTCAAAAAAATGTCCAAAGGAGCTGGGGAGGTAATAACCGATTTTATTTTCTGATGGTATGATTCAATTCTATTGTTGGTCGAATCACTATCCTTAATGGCTTGAC
The DNA here is from genome assembly GCA_003991915.1 of Elysia chlorotica. Taxonomy (NCBI): domain Eukaryota; kingdom Metazoa; phylum Mollusca; class Gastropoda; family Plakobranchidae; genus Elysia; species Elysia chlorotica. The sequence goes on from RQTK01000092.1 coordinate 622,492, forward strand.
TATCCTTTATGGCTTGACTATCCTTTATGGCTTTAGCCACTCAAAAGAACATTCTTTGATCGGCCAATGAATGACTCCTCAAAAACTTCGTGGGGCTTAAAGCCGCGAAATTGAGTGCCAGGGTAAATGAGCATAGGCCAAGTGTAATGGCCTGTGGCGCTGCAACAGACGAGGGCTGTAATCAGAGTCTTGGCTTCACTGCCAACTTGGTAGACAAACTTGTTGTCTAGGTACGACAGGACACGACCACTCAGAGCATTTAAACTGAAGCCTGACTCATCGCAGTTGTAAATTCTGTCAGGCTCCAGCAATATCGAGGCATCAATGTCCTTTATGGCTTGACTAAAAGTCGAAAACCAGTCCAGAATGTCCTTCTTTGACACAAGGGCTCTTTGTTTCCCTAAGAGCTGTGGTTTGCGGAAGACAATTTCTTCATGTCTCTTCCTAAAGAGCCGGAACCATTTATCTGAGGGCTTGTTTTCTTCCCATTGAGTTTGTCGTCCCTTGTGGTCTAAGTAGTTTTTTACTACGGACAACAGTTCATCTTTGGTTTTGCCAAATCCCCTTGTACTCATCTCTTTCAAGAAGTTGACAATCTCCTCCTCCTCCTCTTTGCTTAGCACAGTTTTTGGCTTTTCTTCTAACTTCCTTCTTCCCGAAAGTTTGTCGCTAAATGTTCCCCATGGGATCCCATATTTCTCTGCAGTCTTTCTCTTCGGAGCTCCATTACCTACTTCTTCTAAGGCTGAAGCTAGTTGCTCCTTGGACCATTTGGGATTATGCTGGTTTTTCGCCATACTCAGATGCTTCTGAAAAATATACAATACAGACGTTAAAGAAAATGGTTTAGGAGCCGTTTCTACTCACGTAAGCTTCAAAATGGTGGGGGGTGGGGGGCTTCAAGCCAGCTGGTCTAAAGCATCAGGGCCGATTATAGGATGACATTGACAAGGTTCGAGGGGGGTGGGGGTAGATTAAAAAGCTGATGTCTCTAAAGTACGGTGCATTATTAAATTTGAATTAACTTCATTTAAAAATAAACTAGATATTACATATTATAGGTAACCGTGGCATTCAAAGGAAAAGGATTAAAAATAAATCATTTTATCACTCAATCAAGCCCTGTGTGGCACATTGTTTAGTTTACAAAGATCTACATTAGAGGTGGAAACTGGAATGCACAAAAAAGACGTAGCTTACGTCTCGTCGTAGCAATATAGATCTAATAATTTGAAGGCTTACAACGAGACGTAAGCTGCGTGTTGTTTGTGCATTCTACTGTAGATCTGTTCCTCAGAATCTCCACCTTTCATTGGCCGCACTCAGGTTATGTGGGTCAAAGCTCGCCCAAGCCGCGGCCAGCACCGGCCGCGGTTGGTTGTGTTTACATTTAGGCCCCGCCCCTACCGCGGCCACCTCACTTCTTTGTTTAGAGAGTGAGGGGGGCTGGTTTTCAGCTTCTAGAATGATAAATATATTTGCTATCGATCAAATAAAGGTAATTTTGACGTAAAAATATATACCTTTTACGAATAAAGAAAAGTTTTTTACACTTACCTCAAATCGCTGACAGGAAAGATTTAAATAGGTCACAGATTGCCGATCGATAAACGCTGTACCAAGTGCCGCCAAGACTTGAAAATGAAACGAAACGGATCTAAGAGCCAGGGGAAGCTACTAAGAACGTTACCGAGCTGCTGGCTCTATTTTTAGGCACAGTACAATGAAGTGGCCGCGGCGAGGCCTGGCCGCGGTACGGGCGACCGACTCTGGTATTTTCTTTACAAACAAATTGTGAACAAGGACATAGATTCAAAGATTTTCGAAAGACTGACCTTTTCAAGTGGCATAATTTTAATGTCTTTTTCTAGTGTGAGCACTATTTTGGGATTATTAAAAAATCTAGGCTTTGATAATTATTTCAAGATGAAAGGTGTGCAAATCAATGCAACGATGTGCTTGCAAGCACATACCAATGTGCTCAGCAAGTGAGCTGCTTGACGGAACAGATTATGGTTTATGGCTATTAAAACTGAATCTTCAGAAAACAGAACAAACCATCAGTCTCATGACGCTCATGGTCTGAGTCGTGGTCGATGCTCTCATCAAGAATCTCCCGGGAATGGTCTGGGCTCACGGAGAGATCCTCGTCCCTACCCTCACTGTGGCCCAACTCAGACCTCAGTTCCATTGACCTCTGTCCCACCAGTGTCTTGTCAGAGTCTTCTTCCTGATTTGAACGACCTCGAAATGATACCAGTATGTTGCGACCTTTATACACCATTGTAAATATGGCCTCCAAGTGTTTCATTGGCCTGATAAATGGAGAGAAAAAAAAATAACAAAATAGAGACTGGCCATGAAGAAAAACTATGAAATGAGTGACTGTTTAGAAACAGCGATACTTACCCATGCCCATCAACTATTGATGTCAACCTGTCAATGGTTTTAAACTGTCCCGTACTTCAATGCATCTTTCAAGAGTCTTACAGGGGTCCTTCTTTCTTGCTGGTTTACAGCTTTAATTAAAACCCAATTTTGATACACAAAACGGTTGAATAGTTAGTTATTTATAGAACAGGTTCTTGTTTTGGTTGCATATTTTCTTTAATATTTACTACTCATAGGTTATAAAAAAAAGTATAAAGAAAGAAAGGTAAAATTGTAAATAAAGTACCTATGATTTTTATTTTTAAAAATCATAAAGCTGCCAGTTAAGTTTTTGTCTTCAAACTTTCAGTACAACATCCACAAAAATTTAATATACATAATGGGTGGAAAATTAAATAAATAAACACATTGTGCATTTCAAACTTCTTTACCATTCATGACCTTTGATATGTTTCCATAAACTGCAGTGCTTGATGAGCGTAGCCAAAAAGAAGTTTGTAAAAATATCAAGCCATTTTTCTTCCTTCAGTTCACAAGTGTTCAGATCTGATACATGGAAAAAAATGTTTCATTATAAATGAAATGAGGTCTATTAAACTATGGCGACATAATTTGTAATATTGTTTGTTAAATTGAAGGCTAACATATGGAGACCATATTTAACAATTCTACATTAGCTGTTTTTGTAAACATTGCAAAAAACTTACTTACAAACGCCAATAGCTTAGAACTATATTTCTTCATCCATAGGATTAACAGGAGAGAAGAATGTGAGATCATATTGATAACAAATAAACTTTGATTGTCTTGCCAGAAAGCTTGGGGCTAAATAACTAGATAATTCCAGCTCGACCACCCAAAGGCAAACCTTGATTCAATGCAAACTCGATCATCATCGCTTGGAGTTGGTTGTTTGTGTGGCTGGACACCCCCATAGCCAAGTCAAGAAGTGCTCTTGTCTCCTGGTCGAGGCTTGGGTCCTGACAAAGACTTGACAGCGATTCTGAACTTTCACACACCATCTCCATAACAAGAGAGCTCACTTTTTCTAATAGGAAGGGACATTTAAAACACAATTATCCTTTATTTGAAAAATATGACATAATTACCACAGCATTAAATATGCATACATAATTTTATGTTTAAATGGTATGTGAAAAACATCTTTAATCAAGGTTTATATTAAATAAATCTATGCAAAAATGTATCACAGTTTAATTTGACTCAGATGACTCAAATTTTTTTTTTAAACACAGCATAACCAATACAACTGTCTGCCTCATCTTGATTTTACAATGATTATAAATGATACTAACTCATCAAGGCAGGAGACTGCAATCCGTTGCTGAAGAGGAGAGAGCTTAGCCAGTGGTCTGATTCCAGCTCACAAGGGGCTTGTTTTGGTCCATGCAACATCCCACCAATACAGCTGCCCACTACAAGACCGCAGGTGCGAGCAAGGTCTATCAGCCAGCACCATGGTTTTTGGTGCAAAAGCACACCAGGGTCCTTTTCCGCTGTGATATTCAAATGAAAGAGATAAATTCATCTACTTAAACCACTTAACTGTTCATAGTTATCATCCCTTCTTTAAAAAATTGAGTATTTGTTTGATTTTTGTTGATTCTCAAATATTTACTGCAAATTTTTTTCAATTTCACACATTGTGTTGTTATTATTTTATTTTTTTGAATGGATACTGTCAAATTTAAAAAAAATTACATTCTGAAATTTAAAAAACCATACACTCTATTTATGTGTTAAAATAATTAGAAGTCCTTCTGTTACCTTTATGACAAACAATACACTAAGAAAAGCAACAGTTCCTTTGGTATATAAAGTTAACTAATTATAAATAAAACAAATATAAAATAACAAAAGAGCCACTACATAAAAGACTGAACATCAATAAATTTCCAGTCTTGGTTGACTATTTCAATTACAAAGAAAATTACTCATAATAATTCTATAAGTCTTAATTCTTTTTTTTAAGCCAACCTTTGTTAAATTCTAGTTCAGATCTCTCCAGGCGCTCAGTGCTGGGAAGCAGTTTGCACAGGCGATCCAGCTGTGGCAGCAGAGTAAGGATATGTGGCAGCACAGGCATCACCAGGGTCAAGGGCAGGATGAGAATTGCGTTCAGAATATGGCTTAGCATCTTGCCTGCAGGGGACTGGAGTACCACATCTGGACAGAAAAATTGAAGGAATAAAAGAATTGAAAATGTAAAAATATGATTTTGATATTCCTGAGACTTGAGCCAAAGTTGAACAAGAAGAGTTTGACATAAGGGTCATTTCAGTAAGTGAGGACTGCCTTTTTTTTAAACTGAAACATACTGGCATTGACAAATATGAAAAAATGTCTGCTTTATTTTGCAATTTTTACTTCTTTTTTTTTTCAATGAATTTGCAGTATGGTCTTTTTTAAGTTTGAAGGCAACACCAAAAGACATAATATCTAATCAAGTTATTTTTTTTAATTCAAGTCTTTCTTGGTTCACAAATTCAAATTTGACACAATTGCTGTATGCTTACCAATGGTCCTAGAAACTGAATATATCCTGTGTGGTGTAAGGCTTATAATGTTAAATGAAAAATAATAATTTTTGCCGATCAGTTTTGTATTGTTTCATCAATATTTCTCCACCATGGAATATGAAAAGACAACACAATTCTATTTTTCTCATAGCTACATAGTCGTCTGCTGACTGGCTTTCCAAAATACAACAAACTTGTACAAGTGCTCATCAGCACTGCCCCCTTAAACACCCACAACTATCTGTCTGGAGCTGCTCCATTTCACACCATCCAAGAACTTGATCTGAGCATCTTTCCAATTAACCTCTTTAAATTCAATGGGCAGCCTTCTTCAATAAACTCTCTCAAGGAAAATGTCTCCATGGTGGATATAATTAAAAAGAAATAGTTAAGTAATAACAAAAAGTATAACCAACCTTCTATTTCCTCCATCAGATCCTCTGTGCTCTTTGATTTCAAGAGAATGGAGGCTGTATGGTCGAGGATGTCTCCACACACAGGTAGAAGAAGCATGAGATGCTGGTGAAGATGCTTCACTGCACATGGCAACTGATGAGAAACAGAAAAAATAGTAATGAACATATGACTTCTCATTTTACTTTCCTCTCCCCCCCTCACTTAATTGTCCGCTCCAACCTTTACATAACCATATTATGATGTAACCATAGCTGAATAGTTGAAACCTTTTATATTAAAAAAAAAAAAAGGGGGGAAGGGGGAGTGATTAGTCTGATCAACCTTTACACACCCAATTTTGTTTAAATTTAAATCAGCCAACACATAACAAATCTTTTCATTTAAGTAGCAGATACACATTTCCTTTTTTTTTTCATAGCACTGTAGGAAATACAAAATGATGACAAAAAAGGCACAATGTGACTAGCTTTCATTAGCTTACTTTGGTGTCAGAAAAAGCTTTATTGTAGCAAAATGCTAGCAGATGTTTCTGAAGAGATGACAGAAGATGGTGCAGATTTGCAGGCGGAGACGATTCAATTGGTATGGGTGTGGAACTTTCTCCTTCAGAAACCAACTCATTCAGCAACCTCCACTGTGAATAAGTCAAAAACTCACAATGTATTGTAAAATAATTTACAGTTGTACAAAAGTATAATATTGAGGCACTTATAGTATCATGTAAGTTGAGATGTATTATTGAGAAAAGTAAAGAGCATTTTCAATGTAAAAAAAAAGGCAAAAAAGAGGTTCAGTTGATTTATTCTTTGTAACCATTTAATGAATGGCTAGGAGAAAGTTACCTCTACTTTAAAGCTCATGGATAATGAAATAAAAGTGTATGTATTTATAAATCGTTATTCAATTTTCAAAATACATCTATACTGTTCTGCACGTTAACACTTTGACATTTCCCATACCCCAAGGTGAGCAAGTCGACTCTTAATGTACATAAATCTGGGTGAGTGAGGAAAGGTCTTAAAAGCTACAATGATGCTCACTGTGTGTGCTGCAAGGTTGCGCAGGATGGTCTTCATGAGCAATTCTGCCATCTGAAGGTCTAGCACTTCATCTGATGCACCAGTGCCGGCTGAGCTGGATTCTGCTGGTGCCAGCCTCTGATGAGACAAGCCTAGCAGAGCTGCAATGTGCTGGTTGTCCTGAAGGCTGGTTAAAATAATGCTCAACTGCATGCGCTGGATGAAGAGAGATAAACGTTGACAATTAGCAAAGAATTTGACACATGTATATTACGGTTGAACGAGAAAACTAAACATTCTCAGGAAAAGTTTAATAAAATTTGTCATTTTTAAGTAATTAATTCCTTTCATAATATAAATTACTTGAGAATGACTACATCTTGAAGGCTTTTATTGAGAATAACATGTTTCCAGTTTTGACTATAACTAATTATTTTTGTGATAACAAAATGCTACTCAAAAGTTGTTATCAGCACTTTTCAGAAGTTTTGAACTAAAAAGTTTCATAACAAACTTGAGCTATCAAGCCTTCCAGTTGTTTAATTTTTAGAGCATCCAGAACCCAATTTATTTATTTTTCAATTTATCCTAAAAATATTTCATGATCACATTAATTTTGAAGTTTTTCAGCTTCAATCTGATGTTAACAAACCATTTGTACAACTAAAAACAAATTCAGCGAGAAATCTCCTTTACCTGTCCCTTTGTAAGGCTCTCCCAGCTGTTTGGACCTTGAGGAAGTAATGAGTGAAGCAATTCCATCCTCTCACGTAAAGGAGGCAAAAGAAGTGATGCTCCAATAGTCAATGTGTCTGTTACAGCCTGTAAAATTATAGCGTTATTATCAAATAGGTTGAAGAATCAGAAAGCTCTAATATGTCTAATTTTTTCTTGTTGAAATCATTTATCAATCAGTGTCAAGATATCTCAAAGAGATTAAAAGAATAATGTATGATTATTCAGAGAAATATTAAATGGCCAAAAATTGTAGAACAGTACAATTCATTCATTAAATAATTACTTACATGAATTTTTAGAAATACTTGCAAAACACAGTTTGAATAGCCTCAATTGAAAACTTTATATATTTGCCTTCTAAACCCTAATAGAAAAAAGTCATATAGTTTCTAAAGAAAAACTATGTACTAACTTCACTTCAAATTTTCTAGTCTTACTTTTTGAATGGGCTCTGGTGTGTTTGTGTCGACCAGCCTAAACAAAAGAACCCTCAAAGGTTTGGTTTGATTTCCAAGCACTTCACTGCCCAGGCCACAGGTTAAAGCCAAAGATAGGTGGGAGGCAAGCAGTTTCATGCATAGAAGCACAAAGTGTTGGTGTTGCCTGTCAAATAGTTGTGAAGTTTTGTTGATATGAAAAATATGAATTTATAATACATTTGTCTTGTGATATTTTTCATATTTCATACATTTATTTTACTTGAATATCTTGAATATCTCTTTGTTGTGATTGAGTTGATTTAAATCAATGGTTTCAAGTGTAAAAATTATTCAATGAGTCAAATAAAAATACTATTTTTTTTATTATATTATTTATTTGAATATTAACATCAACAACTTAACGTACTGCTTGCTAGAAAATGGAGAAGGTGGATATGGATCATCAAAGCCCCCACAGTAGTGCTCTAGAAAAGAGCTCAGCACAGTGAAGGTTGCCTCTTGAAGATCCACACAAAATGGACGATGCCACGCTATGACCTGCCTATTCAGATTCAACAACAGGATATAAATGTATAAATATAAAAAAAAGGAAGATCAACTCAGTTATTTAAAGTCTAAAGATGTGATGCATGTTACATAACTTTTATTCTATAGGAAAAGAGAAATTTTAAAAACTCAGAGTTTACTCTCGATGTGTTTGAGTGTAGAGCAAAGCTGAACATTATGTTAATTAGAAAAAAAAGAAAGAAAGAAGAGCAAATGAGGAATTTTCTTGTCCAAGTTATCTCATATGAAGATGCATCAGATGGATCATAACGAACAAGGCTAAACATGTTAATGATCTACTAGAAAATCTGTGTTATAATTGTTTAGCTTTTTTTTTTTTTGGTACACCAACCTCTGACAGTGTTTAGTCTATGAAAGAGTTTTTTTTTTACCATCAATGTTCTAATATTTTTTTATTTTTTCACAAGAAAAAAACGACAACAAAAACTAAAACATAATTAAGATGCCTACAGGGGAGTAAAAAGAAATCTGCAAAGAAGATTTTAGTTTATTTAATCTTCCTTGACACTGAATTTCAATTCATACCATTTTCAAATATCTCACTCATTATTTAAATTTCAATACCTATCATATGGCAGAGCTGTTATGGCGCAGCTATGTGAGGTGCCAGCAGAAATCTGCTGAATCTGAGCTCCCTCTAAACCTATGACTTTTCGAGGCTTTGTGATTGGACTTTGTGCATGACCCTGACCACACTGGCCCATTGCATTGTTACCCCAGGCAAACACTTCGTTATCTGAAAAAAAAAAAGACATTTTAATAGCACATTTGAAAAATCAGGACCCTAACTCTCGGTTCCCCAATGCTCTTTCCCAGACTTTATCTTTTTACTTACTATACGATTTAAAAAAAAGTGTTGGTATTTATCTTACAAAACACTATAACCATCATTTTAAAAGAAAAGTCAAGTCTAAGGTAGCCATTTTTGCCACATTAATATCTCATAAAAAATGAATTTCATCTATTTGTATGCTTTTATGAAAACTTATCTAATTTTTTTTTTTAAGATGTATATTTTTTTATGTCTGAATTCAAAGTATCAGCGATGCAGTAGGACAATCAATCTTTAAAAAAAAAAGGACTTAAAAGATTATGTTTATAAAAAATATTTGAAAAAAAAATATATATAACATAATCTTTTAAGTCCTTTTTTTTTTAAAGATTGATTGTCCTACGGCATCGCTGATACTTTGAATTCAGACATAAAAAAATATACAAATATATTAACACATACACAAACAATATTCAAACAAATTACCATGAGAAAGAGCAAGACAATGACTGTCCCCACATGTAATGTCCATAATCCGAATTTTCTGGAGGTCCTCAATGAGCTTTGGTGTCATTGTTGCAGAATCTGATTGCCCAAAGCCTAAACAAGAGCCACTCCCCCATGAAAACACCTGCAGGCAGCCCATAAAGGATGTGAAAATCAAAGTGATATCAGTTGGTTCCTGACAACTTGAAAGTATTTACAAAATGAAACTTTTTTTTCTTCATTTATAGTTTATTTTAAAAAGAGAACAGTTTTGTAAGGTAAAGAAAATACTTTATAAAATGAAGAAAAGCTTTATGACAAGTAATGTGTCTTATTTATAATACTCAGCTTTGTTGTTTATTTTCTAATTATAAAGAGTTATAAACTATACAAACTTCAGCTTGAAAAACTTACAATTGATGTATATTTGCTTACCTGACCAGATGACGTAAGAGCAAGTGAGGACTGACTGCTGCAAGCTACTTTCCGAATGTACATGCCAGAGAAGGTTTCAATTGGTGTTGGCTTGGTCTGACGACTCATGTCACCATGACCCAATTTGCCTGTATTGGATTAATTTCTTGTTAACTGCGGGAAGTTTTTCTCTCAATAAACATTATTACCTTCTTTACCTACGAGAGATAAGGTGACAGCATCAGCTGTGTTTCCATGAGAATATTTCTTTGGTTTTTATTACTTTGTATCTGAGCTAAGTTTCTCGGAGACTACACACATGACTATTACATTTATATTGAAAAAAGATATATTTTAATTCAATTTTTTTTACAAATTTGTCTACCACATCATTAAATGTTGGTGCTGAAATTTCACTATCAACATCTGCTTACCATTATCACCACCACCAAATGACCATACTGTCTTTCCATCTTGAGATATCACCAGTGTGTGAGAACTTCCACAGGCAACCTGACCCACAGGCCCAATTTCCTTTACTTGCTTGGGAATGTTGCTGGGTGTTTTGTCCCCATGACCTTATTTTAAAAAAAAAATAATTTAGATGCCCCATGTAAATACATCATAGGATGATATAGATCTAGAAGTTTATTTTTGCTTTTGAACAAGTTTCGATTGGAAATAAAATTATATTTATAAAAGGAGCACTTTTTTGTGTATATGAATTTTGTTGTAAGAATCTAAACATAATTATACAAGTAACTTCTAATATGATGAAATCATATGATTGTTATTATTATTATTTTTATTATTATTATCATTATTATTATTATTATTATTATTATAATGGTAGCAACAGCATTTTCTGCAAAGGCTGCAAGAAGTGGGTACCAAGAAATGCAGCGGGCTGAAACGCCTGACGAAGGACTCAGATTTCAAGTGCAGTCGATGCCAGGGAACTGCGAGACCAATCGATGGCAGACCACAGAGTGAAGTCCAGGTGGGATCCGACAAGCTGGATGTCGTAGCTTCTTTCTGCTACCTGGGAGATATGCTCTCGGCAGCTGGTGGCTGTGACCTTGCAACCACAACACGTGTGAAGACAGCTTGGAAGAAGTTTAAAGAACTACTACCAGTTCTTTTGTCTCGCCACCTCTCATACAAGACGCGGGGTCATGTGTACAGCACTTGTGTGCGGAGTGCAATGCTCCATGCTAGCGAGACATGGCCCTTGACCAAGCCAAACCTTCAACGCCTGCAGAGAAACGACAGGGCAATGATAAGACAGATCTGCAATGTGAAGCCAGAAGATGTGGCCACCACTAGGTCAAATGAGCTATTGACGCTTCTTGGCCTTGAGGACCTGAACCTCATTCTGAAGGAGAGAAGACTCCGGTGGTATGGCCACGTGGAACGGTCAAGCGGAGCTATCAAGACAGCATTGGACATGCAAGTAACAGGAAGTCGTGGAAAAGGGAGACCCAGAATGACATGGAAGCAGGTGACAGAGAGGGATCGGAAAGACTGGAAACTCTCAACAACTGACCCTCATGACAGAAACACCTGGAGATCTGGTGTGAGATCAGCCATGCGTGCAGCAAGCCAGCTACCTGGAAGGGGGTCCACTGATGTGGATGTTGCCCCAGTACCTGCACGTTAATCAAAATACCGATGATGATGATGATGATGATTATATTTCTTTACTGTGTTGATTAGCAATTATTTATTTATTTTTTTTATTTATTATTATTATCATTATTATAATAACTAGTAGAGAACCCACAAACTTTGTGGGAGATGCGGGATAGACAAGGCTGGAGGATTACAGAATGATGAATTTAAGTGTGCTAAGACTCAAAATTATGTTTTGTCATAATCGGTACCTTTAGAAATTTAAAATGTTTTCACAAAGAGATACCTAGCTGTCAAAAGCGCTTATAGGACATCATTTTGAACATTTGGTTTGTTTTCTAATTTTTGGGTTTGACTGTTATTTCTAATCTTTTATTTGGACAGTTTTATAAGTTGTAAAAAAAATTCACCTCCATGCTTTAGCTGTATTTATAGATCACTGAGTTGCCTTAAAGTAAACATAATTTTATCATCTGATTTTACAATTAACCAAGCATTATAATAAAACTGTGCAGTGTGCAGGTTAGAATTTAGGCGCTTAAAAAGAAAATCTACATTTATTGCGCATGTCAGATTCATTTCAGTCCAAAAATCCACTTTCTTAGACTTCCCCCGTATTGGTGCATTTAAATGTCGGATGGCTAAGAGTTTTCTACACAATTTTTCGATTCTAAGATGCTAAGTTTGAGAAAAATGGAGAAAAAATGGAGAGCGTTTGTATAACCTAAAGATTATGCCCACGTAAATCTATGACACTTAGCTAAGGCATTGCACATATTTGTAGGATTCCCCGTCAGCCCATTAATAAGCCTTTACCATACCATATTGGGCTTAGCTCTATTAAAATAAGATTTTTTCTTCCAAATATTATTATTATTATTATTATTATTATTATTATTATTATTATGATTATTATTATTATTATCATTATTATCTCCCAACTATAATGGTATTTGAGTAAATAGCAGTGGAATAAATGAAAACAAAAATGTTTCTACAATTCTGATGTCTACCATGATACTAATGTGACAGAAAAAGTGCACTGTCATAAAAAAGTTTCAAATGTAAAAGATTAGGAGGTACATGGGTACCACATTCTCACCAAGCCTGCCATGGTCTCCTTCTCCCCATGTATACAGCTCCCCGTCCACAGTAACAGCAGCACTGTGCCTGTAGCCAGCAGACATGCATTTTACAACCTGAAAATTAAGCAAAAAATATCTTTATTTCAAAGTCACATAAATCCTGCTTTACTGAAGAGATAACTGCTTTCTCAGCATTATGAAAAGTTAAACTTAAAGTAAATTGAGACTTTTGGATGAATAAAAATAAACTCCTTTAACATACAGATAAGCCCCATAAAACCAGAGGTTGAAGGGTTTATTATGCATTACAAATTTTGACAAGACTAAAATATCTTGATAAGGAAGAGCCACTTAAGTGGCAATTGATCAAGTTTGACAACATTTTTTCTAATCAACAATGCTAACTACTAAAGCACAATATTCTTCATTTTCCTTTGGTATACTTATTATCACCACCTATAGTCTTTAGCACTAATCAGATATACTTAATGAGTATCAAATATTTCTTTTGTCAATACGTTTTATTACTTTGAACAATTAAAAGTATGATATAAACCATTTTTTTAAAAAGTCAATGACCTTGGTTGCCAATGGTCCTTGAATAATTTTTGGGACCTTCTGTGTACGATCTCCACCAAGACCTAGCTTTCCATGATCACCTTAAGGAAAATAGAAATACAGGGAGAGGAGACATTAGAGGGATTGAGCATGGCAAAAAGAAAATCTGGAAATGAAAAGTTAGTCTAAAATAGAAAGGAGATCAAAGAGATAAAAGGAAGGTAGTATTTCAATCCATTGACAATTTACTTTGAAATTTTAAACCACTTTGCTACTAAAGAGATTTTTTTAACTTTCACAAGCTATTGATTTTAAGTTTCAATTTTTAATCTTGAGCCGATCCAATGATATCCCCAAAAATTAAAAAAATTAAGGGAAAATGATACTTCCTTAGAATAATGACAGTAGTAGAGAATAAGAATAACAGGAATATTTATTTCAGATTACTAACTTTTGGAGGGTATCTGCCTATTTCTTCCTGAGAGTCCTGTTAATTCGTTCACTTGGCTCCCGTTTAAGAGGGGTTTAAAAACAATTGAGTCACTTATTTCAACTTTAAGAAACCGCCAGAAATTTGCCTAGTCACATGAGCGAGTCCGAATTGACAGCTAGTGTAGCATCAAAATAATCAAGCCCATGAAAATTTGTATATCAGGCACAACTACACAACTGACCATCTCCCCAGCTGAAGAGCTCTCCCTCCGTAGTGAGAGCCAGTGTGTGTCCATCTGATCCTTTAGATGACGCTATCTTCTTGATGACCTTGGGCGGCTCAAACGACACTTTTTTAGGAACTGTTTGGTTGCTGGAGTCGCCGAGTCCAAGGCGGCCGTAACTGCCTTTTCCACAAGCACTCACACTTCCATCGGGGTGCAATAGGAAAGAGCAAAACTGACCAGCTTCAACCTAATTCCAAAAAGAGTCAATCATGAAGAATGTTGTCTTTTAACCATGCTGCTTAATAATGATATTATCTAAGAGATAGCAAGTGTGATGGATAACTGCCAACTCATGAGATTAGTTTAGATTAACATATCTGGGTCCTTAAATAAAATTTCAAAAGCCTTTAAAATTTACAATAATTACAATAAATGGGAAAAGCTCTGGAAGCTCTAAGTTTAATAAACAGTTAAACAAAATTTTTAAAAACAAGTGAACATATCTTACTTGTCCAAAAACCTCTTTTCTCTTAAAATCTACTCATCCAGTTTATCATAAACCAAACATACTAGTACTGGTCTCACAGTCCACATACAATATTCATAAATAACGTTAAATCATAACCTGTTGGCAATCAGCAAACAGGGCAGTCATTTTGGGTGTGAGTATTTTCTCTTGGCTGCCTTCCGCCAGTTGGTGGCTGCTATTACTGCCCCACACATACACATCTACTGGTGGGCTCTGCTGGCCAGCCTTGGTACCTGGACCACTTGACACTGGGCTATCTTCTCTCATTCCTGTGCCTGAACTTGTATACTCCTCTGCAGCACAATGAAGCTGAGCACAGGGATAAAAGTGTGCAGAAGCATGTTTTAAGGTAGGTGTATGGTTTCAAATGAGGAAACTTGACTTACCTATTCCTTTTAGGATCATTGTTTATTCATTTCTGCACAAAAAAATATTTAATTCAGATAAGATTTCTTATCAGAAATATTTCTGTTTGATCTTTTTTTTTACATTAGGGTAGCCTTTTCTTTTCTACCCTAGCCACAGATATAGACAAAAATATTTGACATTGACAACTCTTTATTACCAAAAATGTATTTAAAAAAGTAGTTCTTGGGTTAAGAAGGCACCAACTAATTGCAGAATAAAAAAGTTTATAGTTTTTGGCTTTTTCCAAAAGTTGACTTTCTGCTACATGTACCCATCCTTCAAATATCATAACTCACTCATTTTAGTTTAAATGCCTTGTTATTTGGCCTGATTGTTGTTTGGAGATTGACTTGTAACTTAGAATATCAATTTTGCTGTAAGTTAATATCTTCTCTTCCTTTTCAGCAGTTGACTTTCTGCTACATGTACCCATCCTTCATATATCATAACTCACTCATTTTAGTTTAAATGCCTTGTTATTTGGCCTGATTGTTGTTTGGAGATTGACTTGTAACTTAGAATATCAATTTTGCTGTAAGTTAATATCTTCTTTTCCTTTTCAGCACATGTTTCCCTGTCAAGGGGTATGAACTTACCTTAAAATTTGAAGAAAAAGTAGGGTTTTTTAAGCTAGCATCTTGGGAATAGTACAAATTATGCATGAATACATTTATAACACACACAGACAATTTGATTGAGTTTCATTGATATTTACCTAAGTTATGATGTTTTAAAATTTTCTACTACATCAGTCCAAGTGGCGACTACATTGGATTGAGTGGGTTCGGAAAAAAAAATGTTTTTTCATTTCTATCTTATATTGGAGCGTCAACCAACCTATATAAGGTGCATAAACTGAAAATATGTCAAAATACAAATTTCACATGTTCAAACCATACACCTATCTTTAAAAAAAAACAAATATGCAGGATATATAAAATAAGCATGTGCATAAAAGGAGAATTTTATAATAATTTGGTTGAATTCCTTACTCCAAAATAAAACGAAAAAAATAGTGCTAACATTGAAAACTGGTATGAAGAGGCTTATAGCAAAATTAATGTATATATTTTGTCTCTTCAATTCAAAACTACTTTTATTCAAATATTCATTCTAAAAAAGATATATATATATATATATTACCTCTTCAAGAAGAAACATTGCTGCTTCAAACATAGGGATCATACCCTCCTCATCAAGAGTGAGATGAGTTCTTGGTACACGAGCAGCACCACCCTGAAAATCAGATGCAATAGCAAAGGATTGAAAATTTTGCTTTATTTAAAGAAAAATACCTAAGATTAACTCAATTTCCTGTCATAATAAGTCAGCATAATTATTATGACGATGTTCAATTATCAAACACGCAGCATTCTAAAAACATAGGAGCATTAAAGAAAATCTAGCAAGTACCGTCTTGTCAATCATCTGGGCCAGGACTGTTCGAAAAAAGGTGTTATCAATGCGACCAAGCTTGCTTTCCTGGCTCCCACTGCCTCCTGATTTTCTTGACTCGTTCTGGGCTGTAGCAGAGACGGCTAGAGCCAGCTGCACCCAGGCCAGCAAGTGATGCAGAAGGCCACGCTGCATGCCCACAGCCAGGAGCAGCTGAGAGGAGAGGCGTTGGCCTTGCAGGTCTGCCCCAGACTGAGGAGTGGCTGCCATGCTCAGGAATGAGCTCACAGAATCAAGTGCATCGGCACCTAAGGGCAACAAATTCATAAGGAACATGAGAAGATAAGAAAATCTCAGTTTTAGTCAAGGCTTCCAAAAATTGAAGGCAGGGCCATGGAGGTGAACAAAAACTTGCAGTAACAGTGGAAGTGAGCTAGTTAAAGTCTATATTATTGAACATCTTGCATCTTATTTAGAAACAATAAATGTTCTATCTTTTAGAGTTTTCAAAATTACCCTAAAATATTGCCCAAACAGATTGATAGTTTAGATTTATTAGTTTAGTGGGCTTGTAAGCTGAACTAAAAATACTTTCTAACTATATCACTTTGTCTTATCTATGCTAAAAAATTAATAGAAATAAATCACTTTTATCCTTGATTTGCAAAAATCTTTATACTTCATTCAAATTGGTGACTTTGACTCTTTTTTTTTTAGTTTGGTAAATGCTAACATGGCCAATGTTTTTAAAAAGCATAACTCACCTAAATATTAAGATCTATTTTAAAAAGGTTTTATGAACCACAAATTCAGAATAATATAAAAAGCTTATCTGAAAATGATAGATCATAACCTAATCTTAGTTTTCCCAAGCCACCAGGCATAATTGTTTGATACCAGATTCAGATTTATTACTTTAAATAATAATACTGAAAATGAAAAAAGAGGTAATATTTACCTAGGGATGTAAGGCGAGTCTCATTTGCCAGAGACAATGGAGGCAAGGTGGACACAACATCAAGGGCTGTGAGAAATACATCATTGCAGGTGGAAATATTTCCTGTTGAGGAGGCCAGGACCCAGTTTTGGCGAAAGAGAGAAAAGAGCATACTCAATCCAGTTTTGACACTGATTTTGATGAGAGCATCAGTTCCCACAGGAGAGGGAGCATCTTTATGTTCAGATGCATTGACTTTCTTGCTGTCAGAAAAGACTACAATTGGTGGAGGAGTGTTATCCAGTATAGCATGGTATTTCTGGGAAAGAGCGTAGTACATCCTTTGCAGCACAAGCACTCTCTTCATAAGGAGCTGGAAAGAACAGACAAAAAGAAAAATTATAAGACTAATGTAGGTTGCTACTAATTTAAATATCACATGAAAATTACACATCTTTTTCTAGAAATGTCAAGAAATAATAGATTAAGTGTGCAATGCATACACATAGATGGATGTACCAAAAATTAGTGGAAAATGTACATAAGTAGCTCTTAAAAAAAAAAAAAAAGGTTAATGTACAATAAAAATTTACCAAAAGAAATGTTTGTGGAGTTAGGCAAGCCTTGCTAAAGGCATTAAACACTGCTGTTAAGGAGAGGTTTGCACTCTCAAAATTTTTTGGAAAGTCACACTGCAAAACTTATAGCTTTGTCAACTTTCTTTATAATGTATGGTTCATATCATCTGACCATGAAAAGATGATAAATTAAGATGGGTAGAAGTAACTGTGACTACATTTCAATGTCTATGTCTTTTACTTCATCTTGACTGCACCAGATACAATATCACTTTATCATATACATATGATGGCCAATAGAATCTTAGATTAGCATCAAGAATCAATACATTGGTATAAAGCATATATATATATATATATATGCTTTATACCAATGTATTGATTCTTGATGCTAATCTAAGATTCTATTGGCCAGTAACCCCAATAATATTAATGGTTAAAGATAAAAGCAAAACAAAAAATGCTTCCTCTCCTTTCTGCCTTCATTTAAAATGTTAGAACAACTCTAAAAATTACAAACCAATACAGGCATTGATAAAATAGGTAAATAAAATACCTGTGCAAATGGTGTGTTACTGCTTACAACCTCAGCTAGGAATAGTTGATTTGCAAGAAGAGAATCTAGCAAATGCTCTTGTTCATCAAGGCTCAGATTTTCTGAGCTAGAACTAAATTCTGGCAATGTAGGCCCCTTAAGAAATATTGCTTGGGGGGGTATGCAAAGTATCTCTTTGTTGATTAAAAGCCTTTGATACAATCCATCCAAGTCACTCTTCAATGCCAAGCTCTCGCAGTCCTCCTCCACCCAGATTGAATTGAAATGCTCAATCCATTTAAACTTGAACTTTTGGAGTGCCATTGTGAACTGAGGATACAAATTTGAAACGTTAATACAACAAACAATGAGAAAAATTTGTGAACACAATCACACAAACAAAAAATAGTAATAAGTTTTAAAGGCAGCTCTTTGCACAAAAGCAATAATAATAATAATAATAATAATAATAATAATAATATTATCAATAATAACAACAACAACAACAACAACAACAACAATAATAATAATAATAATAATAATAATAATAATAATAATAATAATAATAATAATTTAAATGACCTCATTATAAGTTTTAATGAGATGCACTTCATTCATGTGACTTAGAGTCACTTCACTAAATATCAATGATTTGGCCACCATTGGGGGGGGGGCTCTGTGCTCTTTCCTCATTCCCTCTTTTTCTTCTAGACCCATATCTGGAACTGGAAGTGGGAGATCCAAACAAAATATATTATGTTGCACTTGTAGATTAGTTTTATTAATATTTCAAGAGCTTACATTTTCCTTTACTTGTCACAGACAGGAAAAAGGAGAAAAGGGATGAATAAAGGGCCAAGTACTGTTTTTCGTCACTTCCCAATCCTTGGCTGAGCTCACTCTGTCAGGAATCTTCATAAGGCAGTGGTCTGAAATCATGATATATGTGTGGACAAAATCAAAGTCTAATTAATACATAATAATTTGGGGTATACTCTGGTAAAATGTATGCATTTCAAACTACATTCATTGCCTGGTGAATAGGTCTGGAACTAAATCTATTTTTTTAATTTTAGGCACTGTTAAAGTTTGTTGGTACAGGTTGCTTAGACTTAAATCTGAATACATTTTCTCAAATTGTAGATCTATCTGAGCTTCTTCTCTCTATAGATTTTCTTTTTTTTTTAGGAAGTGTATTTAGACCAAAGCAACGGTTTTTAAAAGTAAAAAAAAAAATCACTTAACTCTTCAAACTCTCATGCCTATTCCGTATTTTGACGTAGGTTTTTAGATATATATAATTATAAATAGAAATGGAAAGAGGGGTTGTTTTTTTCAGTTTCCGCCATTTTTTGTGATTTTACTGACCGCACATTGCGGCCGCTCGCATTTAAAGAGTTAAATAGCCTTTAAAAAAATTAGCCTCATAAATTAATAATATACACATACATATAGTCTTATGGGCCTATATAAATATTTCAAAGTAGGCCTACGTGAACTGTAAATGCTATATAGATGTAAACTTGCAAATAAATTGTAAAAGTATTAAGTAACAGTTTGTAGCCTACCTGTTTGTTATTCCTTTTCTTGAGTCTCCAATTGTGTCCTGCCTTTAGACTTAGAATGAATCTATTTTCTTAAATTCAAATGGACCTGGAATGGAAGCCTTGAAGTGCCAGAGAAATGTACCCTGACATCCTAATTATCATTTATACTTCTTTAGAGACTAGATCTAGATGCAACATTTAGAGCTAGATCTAACATATCTTTCTAGATTAATCCATCTAGTCTGGAACTTAAGATCTAGATCTATAAAGATAGATCTAAATCTGATAGAAATTTAGAGTCTAGATCTAGACCTATATTATAACTAGATTCCAGAGACTCTAGTAGTACAGTTGAATCTAGATCTAGACTAGATCTAGACTAGATTTTCTAGATAGATTAGATACAAATTGTTGTTTTTTTTAATTACCAGCCTCTACGATTGTTTATTGCTTGGAGATGTTTCGCCGGTTGATAAATCTAGACTAGGCTAGGTTTGTCAATGTCTAAATTAGTTTCTCCTCACTAACCTAGACCTAGGATCTATATTTTGGATACCTTTAGAATAGTATGCATGACTACATTGTATCCTACAGAGTTAGACAGAAAGTAAACCCTATGTTGACAAACTAACAGTCATATCCGGTGACCTTCACCTTTGGTTTGAAATCTTTCCAGTTGGACCAGAGCGCACACCTGCTGTGAAATTAATTTCCCGAAGAAACCCCTGAGACATTATTAGCATGTTGATGGTCGAGCTTTGGGCTTCCTGTCCATCAAACAGTTACCCTCCGCCTAGTGTCGGGACCTGAGAGATGGACACGCGGGACTTGACCGATCATACTGTACTGACACCGATCCAATGGGCGAGGTGGCTTGGGAATTGCTCAAACCCAAGCCTCTCCGACTTGAAAGTGACCCTTGGACGACACCTCCTTCATCTTGCAGACACACATTTTTCTTAGCAGTATAGAAGGGCTATAAGTACTATATCGCGTTAGCTTACAACTCGTGGTAAGTTGCATATTCTTACCACGAGTTGTAAGCTACCGCGGCGTTGTAGGCTACTTACAGCCCAATGTCTCTCTTAGTTAATTGTCTCATAGGTTCCCAAGACTAACCTGTAACAATTGTCTGTACCGCCACATAGAGACGGCCCTGAGACGCCAGGACTCATGTCCCAGCCGATCACATTATACTGACACCCTCTCCTCATCTAGTATACACGACTTTGATTTTATTTTTTAATTTTATTTTTACTTTGATATTCAATGCTTTCGTGTGAGGAAAAAAGGGGCGTGGGGGAGAACATAAAAAAGAACAAGACAAAAATAAACCGGTGGCTCGTAAGCAACCCCCCCCCCCCCTTGCCTCCACCTCCCGGAAAGCTGTACCACATGCTAACAGTACACATTGAAAAGGGGGAACATCTCCTTTTAAAGAATTGGATTCTCTAACGTTCTGAAGACCGAATGATCATGTTAAGCATTGAAGGCAGCTTGAGAGGTCCACTGCGGGGCCTCGACATAACAGGATGAACCCTGTTAGCCAGACAAGTCTTATAATGAGGCAGGACAACTAGGACAACAGAAACAGGTTCGTCGCCTACAGATACAGCGTGCTGGCGCCCCAGAGGCAGCTGCGAAGATCTTTAACGGGGCCTCGACGTCGTAGGCCGTCCACAACCTCACAGATCTGCTTGTGGGGCCGAACAGGAGGCTGAGGTGGAGCAGTTTCGTTGACTCCAGGAATAATGTACTGGAGAAGCGAAGGCAGCTGGAAAGGTCTACGACGGGTTTTTTTACGCCAAAAAGGGGGGGGGGGGTCACGGACAACCCGACTGGTCCCCTCAGGAAGAAACAGGTCCGTCAGCTACAGGTAAAATGGACGGGTGTACAGTGCTGGAGGAACTAACGCAGGAAAGAGCAACCCACTGTGTCTCTGGATCCGCGAAGATTTCTTGCCGCTCGGTGGACACCTCATCACCCGTTTCGGTCAATTCTGTGATCTCTTTCTTGTCGAGCTGTGCCTTACTCGTCAGCACACTGCCGCTTGCTTGCCATCTTCTTGCACACTGAGTTCCTTTGGCCGCCTTCAGAAGCCGATCTTGACAATATTGAGGATGGTCGTTTCCTGCCGGTATTGGTGCTGGGGCCTTGCAGTCCCGAGCGAATTACACCGTTTGCTGGCATCAGTGGCACCCACAGATTTCTATTAATATAAATAATTCTATGTTGTGGCACCGCATCTTACTCAAGCTACTGCCTCTCTTCATTCTCCCCCTACTCTCCCCCGCCGGTCATCCGGTCGCTCGATGTGTCCAGGCTGCCAGCTGCCCTGACGCTACATCCTCTCGTGTAAGAAGATAAAAAGAGAGAGAAAGAAGGGGGGGGGGGAGTGTAGAGTGGTGAAAGAGAAAAAGAAAGAGCGAGACACCAAGAACGAGGGTTAGGGAGAGTGTGAGCGAGAAAAAAGTAGAGGCAGAAAAAAAGACAGCGAGAGAGAGAGAGAGAGAGAGAGAGAGAGAGAGAGAGAGAGAGAGAGAGAGAGAGAGAGAGAGAAAATCAGAGAGACAGTGGGGAGAGCGAGGTAGATAAACAGAAGCGAAAAAAAAAGTTTGACAGAGAATTAGTGAAGGAGAAAAAAGACGAAGGGGATAGAGAGGAGTTGAGATGAGTTGAGTTGGTTCTAACGTCCAACATCAGCACTATTTAGGCTATATTGTGGACAGGCCCCGAGACGGACTGGTTCTAACGTCCAACATCAGCACTATTTAGGCTATATTGTGGACAGGCCCCGAGACGGACGTCTGACAATTTTATGTGCTGCATCACACGAGACAGGGCGGGGAGTCACGGTATCCCCGCCCTGTTTCCTGTCTCCGTCGGCCACAGGGATAGAGAGGATGAGAGAATTAATAACATCACAAAGAAGGAGCCAGATAGAAAGAAACATGTATATACTGGAATATAAAAGAGTGAGTTAGAAGAAGGGAGCGCGGGCGATCAACAGAGAATAATATAAAGAAAGAGATAAGTATAAAGATAGCGAGGAAGACAGAGAGAGAGAGAGAGAGAGAGAGAGAGAGAGAGTGTGTGTGAGAGAGAGAACCAGAGAAAGAGGGAGAGAACGAGATATAGAAAGGAAAGGGGAAAGGGATGGGGGGAACGGGGTAGAACAAGAAAGGAAACGAGAAAGATATAGAGGGAGGAGGGGGATAGATAGAAAGATAGAAAGAGAAAACAAAATAAGGTTGTGGCAAAGTTGAAACACGTCACACACACAAACACAAAACAGAGAGAAAGAGATAGAGAGAGAGGGAGAGAAAGAGAGAGAGAGGGGGAGGGAAAGGGAGATAGAGGGGGGAGAGTGAGGAGAGTGAGAGAGAGAGAGAGAGAGAGAGAGAGAGAGAAGGGGTAGAAAGAGAGAGAGAATAAGATGAGAGAGAGATGAGAGAGAGAGAGAGAGAGAGAGAGAGAGAGAGCGTAAGTGGTTGTGTTTATTACATTTGGTTATGCAAGGCCTTCACACTCCGTAGTTCAAACTGTCTCGACACACAGCCTACACAAGTGCATTTTGCCGCTTTTGTGGGGTTGTGTGTTTTACATTTGGTTATGCAAGGCCTTCACACTCCGTAGTTCAAACTGTCTCGACACACAGCCTACACAAGTGCTCATTTTGCCGCTTTTGTGGGGGCGAACAAGGGGGGGGGGGGTATTTCCAATAACTTCAAATTAATTGTCAATTAAGGATTTTTTAGGATATTCCTTATTATTTCAATGTTGTCATATAAGCACTTCGTTTGGAATTATAGGGCTTTTTTTTTTTTAAATCGTTTCTCTTTTCTCAGTGTCAATCGAACCTTGGTATGTGTCAATAAATGGACACAGATTTCAATCAGTTTGCTTCATAAATCAGCCATGACCTTAAGCTCATCCCTTATTGTTCAAACTATTTCGATTATTGGCAATACATGTCTCAATATGCAATGTACTAAAAGGACTACAATGATTAGCCCAAATGGTGACTTTGGCATTAATTTAAGTTTACCTTGTATCAAAACCGAGAGTAGTAGGATTACCCTACTAAAACTTAAGCAATATCAAGTGACAATACCATTCTCTTATATCCCTCTATCAAATGATAGAATGATCATATACTGTTTATTTTTTACTATGTTTATGGGTTTCCAAAAAAAAGAGGGCACCAAAATGCAGCCGAGCAGAAAGACTCACGCTATCCCACACCAAGCGTGGCCCACGCTTTGATAACTGATGCGCTGGCTGAGATGTCATACATATAATTATTTTTTGATTTTTCAAAATCAATTACAGTCCCAGCTGTAGCACGTGTTTATATAAATACCGGCTGTGTAATGTTGTTAGCTACAATAATTATACGAAATTAGGAAGTCCCTTGTACAAACCACGAGTCCTGATACATAATCTAGAGTGATTATACCAGTAGCTTCGCAAGAGAAAACAAAGTCGGTCCCTAAAGGAACCTTAGATATTTCACGTAAGTAGGTCTATATAAAGATGGATGATTTTTTGTTATAATTATGATGCGATTGTAGGAGAAAATGTTATCAATTCAATTATCTCATAAGTTGTAAACATTGAAATACTTGCCCACAGCGCTTCAAATCTGTACTATGTTATGAGGTCGTCAAACAAAAGGATCTTCGAAAATTCGGGGCTTTCCCAAGGCTTCCGATGCAAAATCAATGACAAGTCACCCAATTTACCGAAATGCACATTTTCACACAACAAGACTAAAACTAATATATTTCAATCAATTAATTTTTTTTTTCAGAAAATTCAGGGCAAATTCATATTCCTTTTGGTAACTTATCGTTTGGTACTGTCTCTTGAAGTTTATTTTTAGTAATAAAAAATAATTTATAGTATGGTGATTAAACAGTAAAAAGTAAAAAAAAAAAAAAAACTTCACATATGTATGGATTGTAACGTAAAATAATGGACATTTTTATCGAATTTGAAATGTTTAAATTTTGTATTTTTTTTTTTTTTTTGTGAGACTTTTTCGACATAGTTAACCCTTATATTGGCAAGGATATAACCTACTAGGCATATGCCTATCTGGATGTAGATCTAGATCTAAGTAGTCATAATTATTCTGTACGTATTCTTTTTGGTAATAATTATAATGCTCATTTTCGGGCCCGATGCTGAATGACCCTCAATGTAGTCCTGCTCGTTAATTACGATTGTACTTAACGGGGTCTCAACAATATAATTTCCTTGCAATCCCTTACTTTGTAAAAGTATATACTCTGAAGAAACATAATTTTAAGTTTACTTTTATCACACTTCTCATTTACAGTGTATCTGTAATACTCCAGCTTTGTCCATACCACAATACCCACAAATAATGGAGCTAAACCTGAGAGGTCATAGGCTATGTAGGCTACGCTTTGAGCTAAACCCAAAATTGATATGATATTGATAAAGGCTTTTTAGTGGAGGGACCGAAATAATATACGATACATTAGAGAAGTGTCATGGATTTACGTGGGTAAAATCTTTCGGTTATAGAGAGATATTTTTTATGAGAGAAAAATGACCAAACAAAGTAAAGAAAAATTATTAGAAATAGGAATCAAAGGCAAAAAACTAGAAAACAATCCAAGTGTTTACATTGATTTCCTTCAAGGGTTTCTCACAGCCAGGTACATTGTATCTTTTTCTAAAGATTATGGATTCTGAAGAGACATAGTTTTGAATTTTAGCACAGTTCAAATGCACCTGGAATCCTCCAGCTTTTCCCACTCCACAATATCCACGAAATTCATGGGTTCTTAACTAGTGTATACTAACTCGGTGGGCTTGAACAACTTTCATATTACTTCTGTATTGTGGTTATTGCTGCCTTGAAACGTAAATACAACAAGAAGCATGCACAACGCTCAAAAACAAAAAAGAAGAAGCACGAAACAACAACAACAACAACAACAACAACAACAACAACAACAACAACAAACGCATAAAAAACGCCTAGTACGTATGTGGAGAATGTACTTTGAATAATTTGGGTATTGTGTTCGATAGTTTCCCTTCTTCTGTGTCTTTTCTCTCTCTTTTTTTTAAATTTTTATTCCTTGAAAACACAACATGAAGTAAAAATATGATATTTTAGCATATCCATACATTGATTTGGAAAGGAGAATATACCTTAAAAATACGCAACATTCGGTTTTTCTCTATACTATTTCTTCACAGATCGGCAACATTTCTGTAGGCCTACGCATTGCATCTGACCAACAATGAACTGCCGTTTCAAAAAACCGTATGCAAGCGTACGGTTATTTTGCTTCCCAGGGGCTGGCGCTGGAACTTCCTTCTACACACAGTGGGGACGAGAACTGTCTGACAATATCGAAGGTATGCGAATTCAGTTCAGCGTGAGCTTTAACAGTCAAACTGTAGAGGACTAGTTGGTTACCCGTTCGATGAACGGAGTCTCAGAGAGAGAGAGAGAGAGAGAGAGAGAGAGAGAGAGAGAGAGAGAGAGAGAGAGAGAGAGATGCATAGTTATCACCTGTGGAAAGAGATTTCAGTCATCAACGGTAGAAAAATAACATGTGGAGAAAGATAATTAGTAATCACCAAACGAAAAAAAAAAATGCACTAATCTGTTTATAACACTTCTTTGTATACCACATTTCTTGCTATCGATGACTTCGTTAACCACAGGTAAGCAATGTTGAATCGCTTTCCGCTTCTGGACAACGCAACATAAAGCATCCCATGGGAGAAGACTGGCTATAAATAATTGGATGTGCATCTTACCACTACAGATTTGGTATCCTACAAAATTTAGAGTCATTTGGTTCAGTGGTTCAGAAGCTTTTTGCCTCAGAAATTTGTAAATCCACAAATATGTATAGTATAGATAACATTGTACACCCCAATAAGTCTTTTGCCTTTCTGATGATTTTCGGTAAATTAATGTTTAGTACATGTATGCCTATGTGCACACACAATATGTATATATGTAAAAATAATACCAAAATGATAATCAGGAACGGCGAATTATATATATATATATATTATATATAATATAATACGAATGAAAAATAATACCAAAATGATAATCAGGAACGGCGAGTTCATTCATGATGTACATAACATACATGTATAATATTATGCATGTGTATATTGAGTTTACACATTTATGCAATAATATAACATTAAAGTCTGATTTTAATGTTTTCATTATAATGCATTATGAATATAATAATATTGATTTTCCTCGTACTTAATCTTGACTTTCTGTGGCGTATGTTATGACTTGCGAGTCAAATAGCCGATCCACGGTCACATTATTGCAGAACTACAAATTGGCAAGTTTCATGTTACCAACGCACTTTTCAAAATCAATGTTAAAAAGAAATTTAAAAAAAAAGGATGGACTGCGTATCATCAGGCAGAACAAATAAAAACCGTCGCACCAGAATAATCAATATACACAACCACTACAAGATCAGTGTCTCAGAGCCGTTTTAGACTAAACTGATCATGTCGGGACACCATCGTGCTGTATGGTAAGAGTAACAATGGTTTTACACTGTCATCTTGAACACAGCATAAGGTACAACCTGAACATTCGCTTTATTATGAGGGAAAATATTAATAGCAAAAGGTGATATAAAGCTTTTGTTCCCATCTTAGTTTGATGATGTTAACCACTACTCTGTTGTGTTTTTATTTTTGTTTGTTTATTTGTTTGTTTTTTCTGGACGCTGCAGACACAATTATCTACTATTGATTTGGAACGCTTGTAAACATGATTTATTAATAACTTTTATTCTCGCAAAAATATAGATCAAACCATGTAGTGTAGAGAGTAATATTTGTATTACCTTAATAAATTATGGATGTGTTTTGTAGTGATACCTATATTGATACACTATTTGAAAAAATATTTCTTGGGTATTTCCTTTGATAAAAAAAGAAGTTAAAAATGGTAATAGGTATCACAGTGATATTTTCAAATGAAACCCATTAGAGGAGAGGAAAGCAGAGAGAGAGAGGGGGGGGGGGGGGGGGGGGCAGAGACAGACAGACACACACACACACACAAACAGACAGAGACAAAGAGAAAAAGAGATAGAGACAGAGACAAAGAGAAAGAGAGAGAGAGAGAGAGAGAGAGAGAGAGAGAGAGAGAGAGAGAGAGAGAGAGAGAGAGAGAGAGTCAGATATTAATGGTTTCATTGATTATACATTTTACACTAGTTGAAACATAACAAAATCTTAAAACACGTTAGCTCTATGAATTGGTTGATTTTACACTTATGTAGAAAGAACAAGTTTTGTGTGGAAAAAATGATTTTTTAAATACTCAATCACTTCCAATGGTGAGATATTAGATATGGAATAGTCTCATAATTATTCGTTATACATTTCAGTTTTAGTTGGTAAAAAAAAGTGTCAAGGTAGTAATTAAGGACAATACATCTATGTAGGGCTGTAGACCATTGTCATAAACCATGCATTTGCGGGTTAATTAAAATCAGTTCTTAGTTTGTTTATATATTGTCGTGTTTTTTTGTGTTTTTTTTTGTTTTTTGTTTTTGCTGTTTTTTTGTTTTTGTTTTGTTTTTAATTGAAATGGTTGTTTTTTTCATAGCGGTAACGCTTTTCATCGATCAACCTCAAATACCTTAAATTAGTAATCTATGTTTTTAAGTTATTAATTATCAAGATACATGACTGCCCTAAAGAGAATAATTTATGTTAAAAAAACATACATATAGTGTGCCAATCTAGTATGTACTGGCATGATCTTTCACTGCTGATACAAGCGGCCTCTTTTCCAAGAATTCAACATCTTATATGACATTGGGTTTAAACTCTGCAGGGCCTACCTATTGATCTGAAAGAGGGTACGAACTCCGCACCTTTTGATCTGAGACGCGGTTCGAATCTTGTTGATTTTGATACAATGTTTTTAAGTAGGTTAACTTATCCAAGGTTCGAGGCTTTATATTTGTCAATGTGATTGGAATTAAAAGACATTACATTCTCTGAAATCACACGTTTACTTGATGCAGAGAATTTGTAACATAATGACACTTCCCAAATAAAATGAATGTGATATTTTTTCTTGTAAGAGAACTATTGTAACACTTGCTTAAAAATCTTATCGTCTGCGTGCTATATGCGTGCTATATCTATCAACTTTTTTTTTAATAACTATTTTAAAACCTGATTATAAATTTTAACGGATGCATGCCATATGGTTTTACAACCCATCAACAAGAGAACGCATTTGAAACGTGTGATATGCGTACGGGGTCTCAAATGATCAATTATGAAGGTTGATCTTTACTGGGCTTTTGATCTATTAGGAAAACGAATCTGCTGTATATAAAACCAGACTGCTTTACGATCTTCGTTGATGTCTTATATTTCGTGCATTGTGAAAGGTTACGCTGTTGATAATTTACACATAGAAACGCTTAAAATAGGTTCGTTCCGCGAACAAGTTCTCACCTTTTGGTCGCTCCGGGGGAAAATATTAATTCGATACATAGTACGATGATTCAACTGAGCTTTTATTTAAATATGTTACACATGGTTCTATAGCAGATAATATATTAATAACTGTAAAACAATAGCATGCTTTTTTTCTTTGAAGTGTAGAATTTTTAAATAACTAACAATGCATGTTTAATATAATTATAGAAAGTCTATGAATCGGTGAATATAATTTCAATACATATAAAAATGTACTAAGAATTTGAGAGGGCAATGGTGTAGACGTTTAAGTTGGAGTGACACTTATGAAATTTCAGATTCCTGATACCTTTGGTATATTTGCGGGTTGTTGTTGTTGTTGTTTTCTTAAATGGGATTTGTAAAGGAAAATGTAGATCATCTCCGTTGATTGGGTTTATTCACTAAGAAAACTGGAACTAAATCATGCTTAAACCATTTCCCACTTCCTCCTTTTTCTCATATTTTAGTTCATGCTGTCTGCCTACCAGGAAGAGATAACCGCCAAAAAGAACCTCTTTGCAATACAAAAAAGGACACAGTGGACTCGATAGTAGAAAGCTTACAAAATGGTTTATTGGACAAACCTTTTGCATTTTGGGGGCACAGGTAAGCAGTAGCAGACGAAGTAGTATTAGTCCGTATAGAAGTAGGAGCTTCTGTTAGCACAACAGTAGTGATGATGGGCAAAGCAATCGTATAAGAGAAGCGATGATACTGATATTCGAAGCTATCACACACCCATAAACGAGGGTCATTTTGATCCGAGGCTATTTTAAAATGCAAATTTTTTTGAAATTATTAACAGTGACTGCTACTGGTTTGAGGCTCCAAATATGCAAAGGTTATTCTCTATATCCTTGTATAAGCAAACATTTGACCACTTATGGGCATCGTGTCCACCAATGATTGTGTCACCGAATTATATGTACCATACTTGTTCATACAACGTAGGCCCCTAATGAAAAATATGGAGATTTATATTAATTTGTGAAAGAGTCAACTCTGCTCGATCTGATGTTGATCTAGTCTCTACAGTCCACGTGTTCTTGTCATATAATGTTATAATTTTGTTGTAAACACAGGCCTACTAATCACTAAATATATACTTATAAGTTATGGGTTTAAATGGAAAACGAAATGTGCTGTTAAGATTTGAGCTTTCACAGGCCTATTTGTCAATGTACACGAGGCACTTTATCCATGGAGGAACAATGTAGTACATAGTATATGCACCCTCACTGCAAAGTTGTATCTTTAAAAATTTACTTCCATTTTTCAATTCAAATTTAGAAGAAATATTTGGCTGGGAATTCTTTAGATATATGGTAGAAAAATACGCCGGAGATTTTTCGTTCATAGACATGGAACTACCTAAACAAACTCATTGCTGCAAACATGGTACTTATTAGAGAGCGCTGAGGAGAAACAAATCCTTCATAACATCAGAGCCCCAGGATGCGACAGGCTTCGAAAAAGGAACGTTTGGTGATCAGGAAGACTATAATAAGGTAAATTCGGGTATTAAAGAGTGTTTGTAATGTCATCCAAAAAGAAGTATAAGAGGGGTGTTCACTATGTTCTTAGCATGACAATGAAGGAATAAACCCAGAGACTTAAAATTTGGCACACTTACATTTATTTCTCTACATAGTCACCCTGCATAGTTACACATTTCTGCCACCTGTCCTTGACCTTCAAAAGTCCTTGAGAGTAAAACGTGTCATTTTGCGCTTGAAACCACTCTTCCACAGCAGAAATCGCATCTTCAATGTCTTCAAAACGGCGCCCTTTTATGGATTTCTTAAGGTTTGGGAACAGACAGAAGTCTGATGGAGCTAAATCCGGTGAATATGGTGGATGGGTGCCCTGTCCCTGCTTCTAAGAGGAAGAGATTCCTGTGCCAAATGTCCATCGAAGGCAGACAAGAAGACGCTGTGGCATGTTGCAACTGCAATTTTCCAATTTGCAAACATAACAATAAATAACCATAGTTATGTATGTGCTGGTGGAAATCAATAAATAACCATAGTTATGTATGTGCTGGTGGAAATCAGAAATATCTTCTTTTTGAATTTTTAATTGTATGTATAATTTCATACTGAATTTGTAAGAGGGTTGTTCTTTCATGGCTTATAATCTTTATTACTATTCACTCGCTCACTCTTTTCCTTGACTAATAAGTCTTTTGTGGGGACCCAGGACAGTATTTGTGTGCCAAAAAATTATGCCAGCTGACATGCTGTTGCTTTTAAAAAAACGTGTTTGTTTATGTGTTTTTACAAAAAAAGGGGAATCTTTAAAAAAAACGTGTTTGTTTATGTGTTTTTACAAAAAAAAGGGGAATAAAACTAATGTTACTGACACCAAGTGATAAAATGGCTGTCGTCGACCATTTTTATTATGATGGTATCGGGGTACTGTTGGTGTAGCCACTGTTGCTGATGAAGTTGTTGGCCTCGTCGTTCTTAAGTAACATGTTTTCATTTCCTTTAAAAATCAAGGCACATTTAGGGTCAATATTATCCACGTTGTAGGGAGAGGAGTGTTTTTTTAAGTCACGGGGTGATGTGACTCACTTTGTGGGGACTACAGAATGAAATTCGAGGTAGGACAGGGTTAATAGTATTGTGGTTGTTACTATTTTCAGAATAAATCATTATTGCAATGATCATTAAATGAAAAAAATTGTGTTTTTTTCTTCTTTCGAGGAAACGAGATATGTTAGCACTATAGCAGTGTCTTTTTCCGCTTACAGTATGGGAGCCATCCTGAGCTTTTGGGTGGCTCTTGAACTCAAGAGAAAGTGCAATAAAGAACCGGTGCACATGTTCTTGTCATCTGCAATGCCCCCAAACGTGAGTTTACTCTATGTTAGAAATATGTATTTTCATATCAGCTATTATGTCACAAACTCCGGTAAAGTTGTTACTCTAAGATAATTTTAAATTATTTTCCTAGTAAGTAAAGTAAAAATTGTGCACCAATAGGGAGGTTCATTTGCCGCACCCGGCACATGTACCATCTACCAGATTACTGAAGTCGTTAATAAAACACCTTTCGTCACAAATGCAATGATGCTATTATTATGGACAGTGTTGAATCATTGTGTATAATGAGACTAATGTATAGCATTCATGTAAAATGTATGTTACCCCTTGATTATTGTTTCAGTCAACAGGCTTCAAGAACATAGTGCGCTTCTCAATGTCAGACGATGAGTACTTTGAACACGCTTTAAACACTTTCTCTGGTAAGATGTCGGTAATAAACAAGTTACCCGGTTAACTTATCTTTTTGTTCTAATGTTAGTTAAGAATTCTACTGCTACTCGTACCAACGTTTACTACTACTCGCCTACTACTAGAACACGTACCCCAATCATCATTTCACATCTACCATGTAGGTGGATGTATTAGTAGTAATACTAATAGTACTTTTTCTATGACAGTATGGTTATTACGGTACCACGACTACTTGTATAATAAGAACAATTTCTACTTCTACTGCAACATTAAAAATGCTTATATCTTCTATCTTTTTCAATTACAATTATCTAAAGTCTGCATCTTTACTCTTCTTTTGCACTGCACCCGGCACCCCTCTTCTACTCATCCATTATTTGCTGCTAGTATTAATAACCAACTGATGGCGTGTAAAGCATATTGTGGCAATGGGGATACCATAAAGAATGGTATAAAGTGAATCTTTTTTTTTTTTTTTTTTTTTGTTTGTGGAACCTTTCAATATTTCTTATTGCAGTTGAATGTCATGTTTTTAGGCAAGCTCCTGGAGATCTGGTTACATTCAGTGCACAGTGTAACGTGTAAGACTACGACGAAGACTATTATATCTTGTAAAGTTTCAATACTTCTGAAACAACAACAAAAAAAACAACAAACGTGGCAGCATTTTAATCGAATCTTCAATCAGTGATTACAGTTTGTCCATCGTCTAGGTACCATAGACAGCTTAAACTTCCTTTAAAGTTTTTGAATCTTAAATTGCGATGTCAACGTTTAGAAGAGAAATGAAGTCGTCTTGTTATATGCACTGGTTGGTACTACATATGATATGATATAATCTACAGCCTATCAACATTTTATTTTTTCATATTAACTTCATGTACAATATTTTTTTAGATTCGAAGGCTGCTTTCAAGATATTTTCAAAGCACTCATGCCACAATATGTTATACTAAGACTTTTTTTTTATGTGAACGTTTCAAAACAAAACAAAATAAAATATTTATAAACATAGTACAACATATATGATATATATATATATATACACATGGTTTCAATGTTGAGATTTTATATTTACTTGTTCTCTATAGACCTATGCGGATCTTAAGAATTAACGACATTATTATTATTATTATATATCAGTTCATTGAACATTGTTCATAGACACTAAATGACTAATTGTTTTACTACACCTAGTGACTATTGAGGATAACGCTCATAAGTAATGCTTTGTTTCAATTGTGACATCTTTAGATATCGCACTCTCTTCTGATCTAATAGATTAGACAGAATATATAATTACTACTTTTTTATGTACTATTTTATGCACATGTACTTACTATTTTAATAAACTGTGAGACCGCATGGTCGAATGTATGACGATTATCATTTACTATTACTATGTATATTGCATTGATGATATTGCCTTTTGCTATACTTTAAGTGTTACTTATGCAATGGTGTTTGTTTCACATGTATTGCAGGCAATAAAATTATATTTATCTGTCTGACACCTACCCCTGGACTCCCTTGTGGATTTTGTCTTAATGTATGCTGTGTATGGAAGATTGGGGAAATCTACAAGGGGTTTCAGTTACCAATAGATATTATTATATATTATATAAAATTTACATTGTACTTTTACTGCAAATAGAAGGGCAGGTTAAACAAGTTGGTTTATACCGAACATGTATTAATCAATTTAAAATTTCTAATACCTATACTCATTGGACAGATGGACTGCCTAAAGATATTACACAAAATAAAGATATGATGGATGTGTTTCTCCCCATATGGAAATCTGATTTGAGCCTTCTCAGAAAGTTAAGGTAAGTGAATGTTCTAGTCAAAGTCTAACGGAATAAGTTTGTTCTTAGGACTACATTATGTACATATATGTTATAATACAATTGATTTCCTCTGCATTATTTATTTTAAATAACTGATGTCCAAACTTTAAAATTTACTCCATTTTTTTCTCCATACATGTAACGCCTTATTGCATCTGATTTGTTAAGAATTTGAAAAATACATGGGGGGGAGAAAAAAAAAAGCATGTAAGCTGATGATTTTTTCCAACTTGATTTTATATTAAAAAATAAATTAAAATTTACAAACTCATGCAATGTCATGATAGATCTAAAGTTTAACCATTGTGTACAACAGCCGCCAGAAATATGATTTGCGTTTTATTTTAGTTTCTATATAGTATTATATTCTTTCCACTTCCAGCTACGAAAAGAACTCAGATGAGGAACCTCCGCTTTCCTGCTTAATTGATGTATTCTGTGGTCAAGGAGAGGATTTGGATGTCATCAATTACTTAGATGGTGATTCATTATCATAATGATTAAAACTATAATTATGAAACAATGATAAAAATACAATAATCTGTTTTCTTTTAGACCAAGTCAATAAACATGAAAGTTATATCAAGCAAGAGTTTGAACCAATTCCTGTTTACTGTGAATATATATCATATATGTTTAAAGTGTTTTCAAAATTGTAAGTTTAATTTTTGTGGGAGTTTGAAGAATCTGTAAAGAAAGATACTACCATTTTTGTAACAATTTAATAGTTTAATCCCAATAAAACTACATAGAGCGTTTTTCTCAAAGAAACACCGGAGGCAAATTATTATTATAAAATGAAAATAAAATTAAATAGTAGGAATATGATGCAGGCTGATGGCTTATAAAATACATATGTGTAGTACATGTATGCAGTTTCATAAATAGCGCTGATAGCTCAGTTGGTTAGCGATCTGTAGCGACGAGCAGGAGATTCATGGTTTAAATCTCAGTCATTGACCAAAAAGTACTCTTTGAGAAACTTTGGGAATATTCAACTTATCAGATTCCTAATTTTATCAAGCCTTTATTTAAGTTTCTCACAAAACCCCCATTTTATGGTGACCACTTGATCACTAAAATTAATAAAAATGCATATGTGGTAAAATGAGTCCAATTAAGCGTTACTTGTATCCAAGGATTTAGATAACCTTGCTTTAATTTTATCTTCAAATGATTTTCATTTTGTTTCCAGAATGGAATGAGTTGACACGAGAGACTGCATCGAAACACTTCATGCCTGGTGATCACTTCTACTTGAATGAGAAAGCAAATGTTAAAAAAATTCAATCATTCATTGAAACAAAATTTGAAGATATAGATTGAAAAAAAAAAGCCCTCCAGCATTTTTTTTGGTCATGTATATAACTATAAGTTTAATAAATCAATGTCTTTAAAATTCTACTTGCTTTTTTTTCCTTTAGTGTGGGAAAACTCTTCAATAGCCATGCACTGTACTCATTAGAATCAAAATTAGAATGTTTAGCTGAAATAACTCATACGGATAAAAATTATATTTTCTGTTCAGATTTATAAGGGGTTAATTTAAAGCACTTTTCCTCTCCTCTAGACAATTCAATTAATGCAACAACAACAAAAAATAAAAGAAAACATACACACATTAAGGCAATAAGATACTGTACTATTTAATGACATCCAGTTCTACTTGAGATTTTTCACTAAAATAATTAATTCTAAGAGAGCCTTTTTAATATTATTGGTTCCTTACATAAAAGTGTAAGTTTTCCCCTTATTTTGAATTGTAGTAAAGACATAAAAAGTGTGGATAAAACTAAACATCTGATGAAGACTGTGTCATTTTTCATAACAAATTGAAATGCTTCACTCTCATTCATATCTGTACATTGTGCTAGCAACTCTTTTTTTTTCGTATGAACTTAGAACTTGTATTAAAGTACATTCCTTTTAACATTCACATTGTAAAAATTGCAAAGGGAAAAAAATCCCTTGCTAAAGCAAAAAAATTAGCTACAGTAAAACTCGGTAAGGAGATTTCTTTTTCTTTATATATAATATAACTCTCGTTATAGCAAGGGTTCTCATTATTCCCAAAATAAGGCTCAAAGAGGGTTTTTGTTGAAAGAGGAAAAGTGTCACCTCATCATCTTAAGTAATATGTTTTCTTAAAGCCCCCCCCCCCCCTTTCCCTCCTTCTTCCCCTTTCTAAATTACAAAGTCAGTGTTTCAAACAGTGGACTCAATATAGACCTAGATCTAGTTTTTACATATACCATGTGTCTTTTTTTTGTTTCCTTACCATAATTAAATTAATGAGTTTTGTGAGAGGGAGAGGCAAGGGAATAAAGCTAAACAATATTATGCTAATGTATATACCATGAACTTTTGACATACAGTAACAGTAAGAGGTATGGGCTTGGCTGTTCCATGGTCTAGCATTGCAATATGCAGCTTTGTTTACTTTGATAATAAAGCAAGAAGTAGGTGCATCTAGGAGAAAATGGGGTTATCACTTATGTCATCGACAGCAGGAAAAGGTGTGTGGAAAGTGACATGGCTGGGGCACTGGTGAATTACCATATGTGCACGTTTGAGGTACCAGAATGAGATGTTTACTATTCGTCCCCTTTTTTGGAATTGGTTTAGAGCTGATCTATTCTTGAACTTCTCGTTATTAGCAGGGCTAAATGATTAAATTCTCGTTATTTCCAAAATAAGCTATAGGATGCAAATAGCAAGAAAAACAGGGATTTTCAAACTTCTTGTTATTCCAAGGTTCTTGTTATTTGAGACGTTAAAAATGGGGACTACTGTAATACTTTTCAATACATTTATGTGAAGGCTAGCTTAAGTAGATTTGACTATGTAGGTCTAAAAAAAAATTCACATAAATGTTGATATATTTTATTCAATACACAAGAAGTTGCATACATCTGTTTAAGTCTTTAGATTTTAGCGTAAATATATTCAAGACTTTGGTGCCATTGTACTATTACTGTAATACAAATTTTACAGGTTATATTATTAACCAACTTTTAAAAATCCCTATGTAAATGTTTTAAAAAATTTCATATTTATATATACATACATTATTAACACTATACAGCACTATGATTAGAATGAGGTTCACCAATACCAACTACATTTTCATTTAGCTTAATTAACAATAACAATGTAGACTGTCATATAGACCTACTTTTTACTTTTTGCACCCTAATTTTGTATGTTTCTACCATTGTCTGATACCTGAACTTATTTTTTCTGTTTATTAATATTCTGCAATAAAAAGAACAAAAAACTATGGCCCTTAAACTCATGAACAATTATGTGCTTCGTTATTTTATCTCCATTTTGTCTTAAACTTATCAAGTACATGTACATGTATTCCATATGTAGCATGTACCTTGATATTCTATAATGTACCAGTAGATCATTTTCAATTTTTTTTTTTATGGAATGGACATGTATTGAGACACTCATCAACCTAATACATATTTGAAAAAAAAAAATCCACAACATTGAAATAAAAAAACTGCGACTGCAACTGTAATTTATAACTATTAAAGTTTATTGTATAACTTTTTTATTTTTTTTAATGTAAAGTTTAACCTTCATTTCCCCTCGTGGGTGAAGAACACCCGGACTGTGCATACATCTCTTTTTAATAGTGCCAATTTTAAGAGTAAAACCCGTTTTGTGATACAAATATATTTTATTCGTTTCCGAAAAATAAGAATTTATAGATTTTTTGCGAATTTTTTCCGAACCATATGGTTTCCTTGAATCCATATTTTACAAAGAAGCGTTGGCAATGGTTATAGTATACTCTCTCTTTCTCTATCTCCCTTACTTTCTCGCTCTCTTCCTTTCTCCCATTTTTTCTTTCTCTCTCTCTCCCCCCACCCCTTCTCGTTCTATCTCTCCCTTTCCCTTTCTCACTATCTCTATCTATCTCTCTCCTGCTCTTTCTCCCCCTAACTCTCTCTCTCAAAAAATATATTAGGCTTTTACTGTATTAACTATAAATGTCCCTGTTTCTGTTCTTCCTCCCATACCTGCTCCTTCTCCTTTTCCTGCTTCAATGATCCTCCTCCTAGTCCTACGCCTCCTCTTTCTGTTCCTCCTACTCATCTTTCTGAACCTCCTCTGCTCGTCTTCCTGCTCCTCCTGTTTCTCCCACCTCCTTTTCTTCTCCCTGCTTCACCTCCTCCCGCTCTCCCTTTCTAAGACCCTTCTCTCTCTCTCTCTCAAAAAATAT
This sequence comes from Elysia chlorotica, assembly GCA_003991915.1. Taxonomy (NCBI): domain Eukaryota; kingdom Metazoa; phylum Mollusca; class Gastropoda; family Plakobranchidae; genus Elysia; species Elysia chlorotica. Next base: position 660,993 of record RQTK01000092.1, read on the forward strand.
ATTAGGCTATTGGCTATTTATGTCCCTGCTCCTGCTCCTCCTCCCTCCTGCTCCTGTTCATCTTCCTGCTCCTCCTACCCCCTCTCCCTTCTCCTGATCCTTCCTCTCTTCCTCCTGCTCATCTTCCTGCTGTTTCTCTTGCTCGTCTTCCTCTCCTCCTGTTCTTGGTCTTCCTCCTCTCATGGCACATCGCCTTTGCGCAACTTCATTTTATTCTTCTTTCCTCTTCTTTTTTTTTTCCTCCTCTTAGATAAATAGATCGATAGATTGAGACTATAGCGAGATAGAATAACACACACACACACACACACACAGAGGATGTCAAGGATGGTATACAAAATTCTTGTGTCCAGACTTTTCTGGGCATAAAAAAGGTTGTCTTGTACAGACAAACAATACTATAGGTAGAAAGATAAATTTATACTTATAGATGAATAGACAGATACCGTAAGTAAATAGATTGATAGCTATTTCAATAGAAAGATATTCTTATGATATAACTATTTACCGCCATTTGCAATATTTTTTTCGTCTTTCAGGGTCACTGGGTGAAAAATACCCACGCGTGGCTTATAGTAATACAAATTTACGAGTGGCGGTGAAGGTTAAACAAATACTGTCTGTATTGTATGAGACTTATGCACATGGTCATTTTTCATTTCTTTTAAAATAATTGAACAAAGATTTTTGGGATGACTTGGAGTTTTTAGATCTTTTTGAATTTGATAAATTACTTGAAGGTTTTCTATTACTTGGCGCCCCACAAGTTGAGGAACCCATTGCCACTGTGATAGGGGTTCCCATAAGGACATGGGCCATGATCTCTCCGCGAATATCACTGGGTAACTCAGCAAAAACTTCAGAACTTATATCTTTTGGTAGTTTTTTCAATATGGATTCCGGTAACAGTGGTGTTCTTTTTGCTTGAACTGAATCTCTTGCTGAGGAAACAGGGCCTGCCTTGGTTACAGAACTTGCCTGTGTTATGGCATGGTTGACATTGCTCTCATTATTTTGATTTTCATCAAAGAGAGAAGATCCTGAGGGAACTGAACTAGGTATAACTTTACTTAACTGATCAAAGTATTTATGAGCCTGATCAACACAGCTTTCACTTGATTCATCATATAATTCACATATTTCCCCTGCACTACTTTTAGGAGGCAACTCAACACGCTTTATCACTTTTTGGGCCGTCGGGTGCTGAGAGAATAGACTTTTAGTAGCACAAGGTGACTTTTCCAGTGATAATGCAGACTTTTGGTGAAGATTTTTGTTTCTTGTAAAATTTTCTGCTTTGAGCTCTGATTCAACCTCTGCAAATGGGAATAGAGACTTTTGCACGGTAACACCTTCTGGTAATGGTGATGATTTTGGCTCTAAGAGTAACAGTCTTTTCACATTTTGAGGAAATGCAGTATTATCTTTTGATGCCTTTATCTCTGGGCCCACCTCAGTATCAGCAGACGGAGTGATACCCGTAAAGGTGTTTGAATTTGAAGCATTGACCTCTTCATGATCTTCAAAACCTACACTTGTGTGCGGATCTATGAGATCCTTCTTTGCAGTTTTACTCCCTGAAAAACTGATACTTGGCTTGATCTTTTTCGGACTGAACAATGGTCTTTTTCTTGCCTTCTTTTTCACTTGAGCACGAGTTAAAACACTGTCTGGCATTAATGAAAAATGTCTTCCATTAGAGGTTTCCTCCATAAGTATACCATGTTCTGCCAAAATTTCTTTCTGAAGAGAGCATGGCAGAGCTAAAAGCACTTGAGCATCGATGCTCTTTGGCAATAGACCTTGTAAACTTTTTTTATCAAGTTGTTTTTCGCCCATCAAATCATTACATTCTTGATCTTGAAATTTGTTTTTTCTCTCAATATCAGGTTTTGTTGAATTCTCTGCTACAGAACTTATGTCATGCTCTGTCTCCTCAGAAGGATTCCCAATATTGTCTTTTAAGTCTATACCATTTTGACTAGTTAATGAAATATTTGTTGAAACACAAAAACTGCTCTCTTTATGATTCAAAGAACAGGTTGGAACAGATGGTGTTGTCTTACTTGAAGCATCGAAAGTGTTCTGAACTTCCAAATGAAAAAAAGAAGTATCAGATGTATTGCTCTCATAGGTTACAACGGCCGGTAAATTAATTCTACTCTCCATTTTCCCAGGAACGTCCATAGTGTTCTTATATACAGATTGACAGGAATTAACATTTGTTTTTTTTCTCTTTCTATCCTCATGAGACAAGTCATTTATGTTGGAACAATCTGAGTCACTCATATATGTTTGCTGATCAATAGTATCTTTCATGCTATTGTCATCATCCTCTATTTGTTGATCACAACTTTCATATGAGGTACTTTGTTTTGAGAAAAATCGACTCAGTGGGCTTGAACCAGTAGCCTTTTCCACAAGCTTTGCAAAACATATGTTGATAAGAGTTAAATGGAAAGGTTTTGTTGGATTCACGAGTCTTTTAAGAAGTTCCATTACTACAGGAAATATTTTCTTTTCAGCAGCGTTAGTTGAGCCTGTTGGATAAAAAAGAAGGTTATTGTTACATAAAAAATTCAGTTATGCATTCTTCTCAAGCATACCTTAATGCACTTGCATCGCTCGTACTTGTTTATCCATGCATACTATGACCTTACAAGAGCTAAATGAAGTATGAAAAAGCTATCTTTCAGATAAAGATAATGAAACAGTTTGGAAAGATACAAATCAAGATAATCTGTTGTTTTACGATTCAGAGATTCGTATATGATAACTTTTCCAACAAAAAATGTTTATTTTACTTAAAACAATTTCAATTAAACCTGTCTTATCTTTTTTTTATTACTTAAGTTGTCTTAGAAAATCTTAATGACTAAGAGAAGAGATCATCACTGAGTCTAAGACACTTGATTTAGGGTATCTTTGTGCAACATGACCATTTAACAACCGTTACCAACCCAACATCATTCCTTCATCTACTAGCTGTGACAAAGTTATAAATAAAACAAATATTGACACTGTAGCCAACTGGCCGTGGAGGGTAGCTTGTCTCACCCTAAACTGAAATGTGATCACTTTGTCAACTAAAAATGGGTAACAACGACCATGAACAAACTCAATAATCGAACAGTAGTAAAACCAACACAAAACAGGCAATGAGGAGAAGGGGCAAATGAGGCGGGAGTAGAAAACAACGTCCAATACATATCCCACGGCAGAGAATTTCCCCCTAAATTCGACATTTTAGTTGCCAACGCTAGCAACAACGGTCAAGCAAAACGGTGAGCTTATGAGACAGAAGGGATGTTGCGATCACTCACACATGTGCCAATCAATTATTGACTTGACAGGCACTCCGCACAGGATACCTGTGCGCTACCGCAGAAATTAATAACTAAATAACAATTATTTAATTCCTATAAGAGTAGTTTCGATTTATTTGGCCGTGTACAGAAGCTTTAGTTAACCATAAAACATGATGTAAATACCTGTTGCATGAAATTGCACAAAGGCATTGCTTGGCACTGCAGTCTGTCTACTCTCTCTGCTGTTGCTGTGCTTCCCTACTCGACGGATGCTCAAACGCACAGTCTGGGGAACTCTTCCATCCTCAGTGACACTAAAGTACAATAATAGTTTTAAATTGACTATGACAAAATGGTAATTTTTTTTCAATTGGAAAGGAGGGAAGAATTAACATACAAGGAGACTACCAAATTTGCAAAAAACCTAGCAGGTATTTATGCAGGGGTTTTTGGGGAGGCAAAAAAGTTTCATTGGACAAACAAATGATATCGTAGCAAAATTTTCACAAGGAATTTTATTAAATTCTTAGGCAAAAATAATGCATTGCTATATTCTTTTTTGTTGTTTTTTTAATAAATGTGAACTCTTTATTGAAATGTTACCCCCCTCACTTAGAATAGTAATAATAGCACATAGTGTAAGAACACATAAAGATGGTCCATGGTCCTCTTAAAAGGGAAAAACTGGGACAGCAAAGCAGCAAATTAAGATTATTTTTGTATTACACTTTTTAGTCTCTCAATGGTGGGTCAGGATTTTTGTAAAAACAATAAAGGAGTATGGATTTCAAATAGCTAAATCAATACCGTTTCATAAGGTTGTTCAAAAGATCTCGTATTCTTTGTTCAGCATCTTTGTAGTTGTTGCAACACTTAAAGGAGTCCTCATCACTGAATGTCTTTATAAAAGTAGATTATAGAAAATACATATTAAACTTTATATAACATATTGGTTAATAAGCGTAATTTAAAAGTTGTCAATTAGCATAATTACTCAATGAAACTTATATCAGATATACATAATTATATGATATTCAAATTATAAAAATATTCCTATCCTGCTATATAGGCAGATATTGACCAAAAGTTTATTCAAGACATTTCTAGCGTTGTTGCTTTCACCACTGATTGTGCCATTTTGAACTAAAAGTGTACAAATAATAATTAAAAGGACAGTGAAACTGACTTGTTGTTTTTTTTTTATTAATGTGTTAAACCATTTTATGGTATGGATATAAACATTTCAGGTTGTTGTAGGTTTTTTTTGTGTGTATTAAGATAGGGTAGATAGAAATAATAATGGTTTCTCTATGCTTGCCACCCTAATATCCTCCAGAAAATCAAAGTATGTAATTTCAATACCAAAACCACTTCGCAATAAGTCACAATTTAGAGACATGAAAACCCATGCATTCATTTACTACAATTACTAAATATATTGCAACAATGTTTTATGTAAAACTAACCTTCCACCTAACTTCAAAGCAAAAGAGGAGGCTTACTTGGGGCGGTGAGTAAGGAACGACAGGTGAAGGGTCCAAACCAAATGAAAGCTGGGACACCAGGGTTGCAGTCTGAGAGCCTAGTTCTTTGGCAAGCACATGAGAGCTGGTTGATTGCAGGTCTAGGACACTCGATATGCCAATTGCCAGCAGACGCTTGTGCATTTTAGATCCTATACCTTAAACAACATACAATCTGGTAGTAAGTTCTATAATGTACAAAAAGTAGTTATTCAAATAAATTTAGGATAAAATACTGACTGAAAACTTGTATCAGAGTATATATATGGAAAGTACGCACTGACACCTATGGGGTACATGCCCTTTAAATTTGTCGCTGACCACAAAGTTTCCTTTATTGTATGAATTGGGCCTTCGAACCAGATAACATTTTTTTTTTAAATTTCCCTTGATTATATTTACCCCCCACAAATACCCCAGAGGCTAACAAAACATTAAAAAAGAGGGCATTAGATTAGATAATTTAAAATAGTTGTGGATGTGACAAATGCCATTTTGACAAACACCTTTAATTTACTTTGTGAACCTGTTCATCCTTGCCAGGTAAAAAATAAACTTAAGTAATTCATGTGGGAAAAAATGTTCAAATAGTGCTACACAGTTAAGCACTATCTAATTGTAAACATCATGAATCCAATATAATTCTCAAGATAAACCGAATCCAATATAATTCTCAAGATAAACCGAATCCAATAGAATTCTCAAGATAAACCGAATCCAATAGAATTCTCAAGATAAACCGAATCCAATAGAATTCTCAAGATAAAGAAAAAGATTAGATGCTGTTCAGTAATTTTGTTATAGATAAAAATTGTGCAGAGAAATACATTCAACTTTCAAGTAAAAGATAATTTTTTTTTCACACACAAGCCATTTCAATCACTTCAAAGTTGCTGGGTTTTTTTAGGTCATATGAGATATCAATTTAAAAATCATCATTAGTATGCAGCAATCAGAGATCAGCTAAAATTTACCTGGGATGCACCGTGGAGATGGCAGAGACAATATCAAATCTTGCACCTGATGGGGCAGTATAGAAGTTTGCTGGTTGGGTTTATGTGTACCAGCTACAAGCTTTGCAAGAACTTTGTTGTGAGCAATGCCTGCACAAGATGTGATGCCAAGCTCTTTTTGCAGAGCCTCTCGAATATCTGCAGCAACTTGGGACCCAATTTGTATTCTCTGCTCACAGCCACAAAGACATTTTGAAGTTGCAGGCTCTATAAAAATAGTTATTATTAAAATACTAAAATAACTGGTAGAAAAGAATCTATTTGGTATCTGAAATGTTGCGAAGAAATCACAATAAATTGATTGTCAAAAGTAGTTGGGAGGAGCAAACTGAATTTTAATGCCAAAGGCAGGAAAGTTTTTACTCTTCTTATTGTCCTTGCTTTTTTTTTTTTTACTGCATACTTTCCACTATGCTGTACCTCTATTTTGTTGTGTCCTAGGGGATATGAAGTCTATCACTATGACTTGCATCTTAATATTATATAAATATGATCATACAGTTAATACAAACCTCTTTGAGTCTTGTACTGTTGACCAAAAAATTCCAACTTAAAATCCCCATCGAGTTGCCTCCAGTTCACAAGCTCAGTTGCATCCACAAAATTTTCATCAAATCCAAGTCTCTCAACATGTGGTGTATACTTTTTCATAAATTCTGGAAAAAAATAACCAAGAATTTATTTAAATGAAAAAGAAATACTAGAAATGCTCTTAGTCTTGTAAATTTATGTGTTTAAATTAATGTAAAAAAAAACCACACTTAGCTAGATATAACTCATATATTGATTCGCTCAACCAACCAGCTTTGACATGCTAGGTAAATGTATATGCTAGGCTAATAAATAAAATAATAAAATATTCTAAACAATGCAGAATCAGCATCTTTAACTCTTGGTTAGGCACAGAGATTTTTGGTGGTAGAGATTATGAACGGGACGCATCAAGACTGAACCTAGACAAGTCATTCAAAAATGTGTTTACCTCATTAAACAGGAAGTAAAGATATAATTATCAATTACACAGAGGACACAATCCCTCTTTGTGATACTTCTTAGTCATATGATCAAGATTCTTTACATAAGAACATCTAACATCATATTATTACCAACACAAAGTTATTATACAGCCTTAACAGGAATCTAGTGCATGTGAACACATTGTTTCTGCTTACAAGCAGGAATATTTTTTAGGGCAGGCACTTCATCAGACTCAGAACTCACACACACACAAAAAATAGAACATCATCAAAAGCATCAGATGTTGTGTAAGATTCCTTTCTTTTACTTGGTATCAAATGATAACTTTATGTTGATTCTATTAGGATTGTCTAACAAAAGCTTCTCACCTACAAATTTTTCAAGTCTTCCTGTTTGCTAAAATAAATACCATTTATAACAAGAGCATGATTTTTGTGGAATGCTAGACATCATTACCTAAAAGGCAGCCAAAATGCAATGTTCTTAAATATACTGTAGAAAAATGGTTATTTCAGGATTAAATATCTAAAATCACAACCTGTTTTTAAACAGAAGCTAAATAAAAAATGTTAATACCACATAATTGCTTAGGAATTCCTTGGTATTTAGAGGAAAAAAATAAAAAAGATTGGTGTCGTCATCAATTAGCTGTAGACAATAAAAAAAAGGATCCCAAATAAAACTAAAAAATCACCCGCTTTTTTTAAAAGCTTTCTAACTGCCTTGGTATTTTAATGTATGTTACACAAAAAAGAACTGAATGAAGAGGAAGATTTGATAAACACATAGAAATAACTTTATCCAATGTGCGACAATTAGAACATGTCGAAACTACGGTTTGAAGCAGAGTCAATTTGTGTTGATTTCAACTGCTCACAGTTATCTGCCCCTGCTTGATCAGTGTCCACAGCTGTTAATCGCCATCTGAAAGCCTTATCCGTCGTTATCAGAGTCCCAGGGAGATGCACCGTGCTGTCTGAGGCAGATCAAAGAAAAGCTTAAAGATCCAAACATCGTGGTATCTCCGTCGCCGTTTGCCAGGGACAAAATGTAGGTGATCATTTTTATTTTAAGAAAAGGAACATAACCATCATTACTGATACTTGACTCTAAAGGAAAAATGTAAAATAATTCTTCTCACCTGAGATCTGGTATGACATATGCCTGTATTCAGTGAGGTCCTCCCCACTAACCAACACAAGCTGAGGGCACTTTTTCTTAGCATCTGTCACATACATCAACTTTGTGACCCCAAATTCACGGGCGACATAATTGCATGTGACCACAATATTTTTTTGCTGTATGCCTAAAAAAAAGGAAAAAAGGAAAATATTTTTTAATTGAAGCAAACCATGCCTTCAATTTAAATCGGCTATGTTTCTTGTCAAATTTTAAAGAATGATTGTTATAAAGCAGTTCTGCACCAGCAACTCGTCATTAAATTATTCCAATTTACATCATTGTGTACAACAAATATGAGATTATAATAACTGAAATTATATTGAATAAAAGTCGAGTTTGATAACACCTAAGTATCTTCGTTATTTCCTTTTCATGCAAATAGTGCCTGTCACCTACCTAATGGTTTCAATCGGAGCTCAGGATTCTTTAACATCTCCACTTGAGCATAGAAACAGTCCAAGTCAAAATGAATTATAGTCCTTTCATGTCCAAAAGTTTTTGCCGCTGCTATGTGAAGATTACATGAAATATATCATACATATTCTTTCTATTCATATCATCTTCAAAACACCAACTAATCTACGCACCCAAACAGCCAAAAATTCGTTAAAAATAACTAATAATACATAAATAGCCTTCCTTTACGCAAATAAAGTCATAGAAAAAAAAAGGAAAAATAATTAGCAGCTGTAGCATAATAAAACTCCCAACTTCAAACCTCTTTTATGAACCAGTAATAAAATGTTGCAAATATATGCTACTGCTTACTTAAAGGAAAGTTTCTTAAATACATGTATCTATGTGCACATTTGTTTATGTTAAAGGCGGTTGACATAAAGTAACACTGCTGCTGCTGGCAGTGAAAATAGAGCATCAGATGATCTTTTGTCTTCTTTACACAAACCACAAATATTGCCTGGTTATTAACAATAATGGCTCTATAAATTATTTGAAAGATTCATTCACCTTTGCCTGTAGTAAGGCATCTTGTAGTTGCAGAACTATGAAAATCACCCTCAGTGAGAAAATTTCCTTCCTCAAAACAATCTGATTCGAAGGACTTAGTCCAGTCCTCTCCATCAAAATCATAATCTGGTAAGTAATCTACCATTGTCTCTTGGTTTTTCTAAGCACAAATCTGAAAAATTATTTTTAAAAAAATTTTAAAAAATTAGAATTGAAAGGCAACATTTTGAAAGGTCCATAAGATATTTTGCATACTGATTTTTTATAGAAGGAAAAAAAGGGTCTGTTAAATACAGTAAAATCCAGTGTTTAACTCTTTTAAGAAGTATCACATGAGCTTCTCATTTAAAGTCAGTAGGAGATAACAGATATCAGACACCAATGGAACCAGTATGTGACAAAATCTGACAAATTTGCCTGATGCAAGGTTGTGAACCAAGTACCTCTTGGGCGGGAGCCAAATGCTCCACCACTTACATGATACTGACAATGTTTACATGCAGAATTTTATAATGAAATCTATTTTATAATTATATCTTCTAAAACACATTTCATATTTTGTGGTTTATTATGTATGTATATCTAAGCTATAGATCAGCTGGTGTTTTCTCCTCTGGATATAAAAATTATGTTTTTTTTTTGGTGTATGTGTAGGGGGTCTGCTTGTTACTCGTACACAGGAAATGACTGGATAGTAAGTTTATTGTTGCAACTTAATGTTAGTGTTGGTTTATGATTTATAAATTTATGTTTTTGTTTTATACTTGTAACCATTTTGCAACTATTCAGTAGTCTAATGATTGCACACTTTGTTCTCAAGTTTTTTTAACTTCTCGTGACAAAGAGTGGTTAAGTGCATGTTTTAAAGAATCTCCTAGAAGAGCCGGGGGTGGGGGTTAACAAGATGCTCCCTGTGTGTGTGGTGTGTGTATGCTGTTTTATTATCTTGTTATTATTTTTTAATTTGGTCCAGTGTCTAGAGATCTAGATCTAGATTTACCGGATTCCTAAGAGATTTTAATGAAATTGAAAACCTTTTAATTTTTTTTTTTAACTTTAATGTTTTTTTTGGCTGAGACAGGAAGTCCTGTCTCCCCCCTCCCGTATCTCATGGCAGCAACATAAAATTCTCGGCACTCCTTGAGTTTTGTGGTCCCTAGCCTGTGGGCGATCCAATGGGTGGGTGGGCGGAGTGGGTAGGATTCGATTACATAGCAGTCATTCAACCTGTGGAGAGAGAGATAGAGACAGACAGACAGACAGACAGAGCAAGCGAGTGTGAGAGACAGAGTATGGAGTTTCAATTGCTTTTACATCCATTTTATGTGCTTGTGCATGTTTGTCCCCACCCCCTTACCCGCCTGCATTGTACCCCTGTTCAAAAAACAATTAAATCACTCCCAGTCTTTTTTAACCAAACAAATCATGCCAATACAATAAAAGAAAATAACAACAAAAAGACAGGGAGTACAGCTGGCAGAAGTTTTTAAAATCAATATTAATAATAAAATCGAATTTCGCCCGCCCACCCATTTGATCGCCTACAGGCTATGGACCACAAAACTCAAAAAGAGCCTTTCTTACTCACGATGGACGTTTAACCAACTCCTCTCTCTCTCTCTCTCTCTCTCTCTCTCTCTCTCTCTCTCTCTCTCTCTCTCTCTCTCTCTCTCAACTCTGGTGAGAGTAGATCTAGATTTAATTTCCTTTGTCACTAAATAATTTAATTTGTTAGACTTAGAGCTATCCCTTATCGAGATTCTAGAAAACTACCTGACTGAATATTATAAACCAATCGTATAAATCAAATGTAGATCTGGTGTAATGTTGATCAAATGGGACATTTTTATTCTATTCTTAGTCTCCAGCAGGCAGACAGGTGAGAGCCAGGCACTCGATGAGATGACTCGAATATTTTGTTCCGCGAAAGAGAATGAAACAGAGTAGTGACCCTTGTAACTACTCACAGGAGTTTGCTATGCCCTAGGCTAAATTTTAAATATAATTATAAAAACTAATCATTTTTCAATTTGTGTAGTGTCTACTCATGTCTCATAAAGAAAAAAATCTTGAAAATCTTTTGTTGTTTATTAAATTTTAATAAAAGATCATGTTAAATAATAATTATGTTTTTAAAAAGAATTTATTATAATTTTTGTCTTCGTCTCAAACTTAGACATGCGATCATATCCAAAGCGCTCCACCCTAGAATTCCAAATTTTACAGAAAAATTACTAATGAGCCAGAGAATTTTAGAGTCATAAGACTAGTAACATTAAACGCCTAATCAACAACGAGCAGACACAACAATTACTGCTTCCTCCCCTCCTTTGAACAACAAACAAATCAAAAGTCCTATAAATATTGATTCTTTTAATGCGCACAGTGCACCGTTTTCTTAGAATTATTAATTCTGATTATAAATTATTGAGCCTACTTTAATTTGATGCAACATCTTCAGGCAAACATATCAAGTTCCTAAAGATGCACAATTTTGAGTTCGGCACAGTTTAAATTTAGCTGTAAGCTTAATACTTTAGTTTTGTCCATCCTACAGTCCCCACGAATTTCGTGATTTCCCAGCTAGTTACAACAAAAAGAACACTGTTACATAATCCGTAACATAAAGGGCTATCCACAAAACCTGCTTGGTTGAGGAAGAATCCTCTCCTGTAGAGCCCACGACGTGCACTGGTGAAAGCCCTAGGGAAGCCAATGTGCCGACAACTCTTCTGACGACCAAAACAAAGACCAGGATAGGGACCTGAAACATTAAGGACTATGTACAAAAAACTGGAAGAACCGCACAAGTATGACTGGAAATGAGCAAGTAGGCCTACGCCTTAAAGATATCGGGCGTATGTGAGACGAGATGGACAGGGATGGGAAGAAAGAAATTAGCCGATGAAAACACGATGATCCATTCTGGAAACGAGGAAGGCTAAGCACACACAAATGGAGTGATATTGCTTATGGCACTCGAGGCAATACGGGCACTATTGTCTTGGGAACCTGTACCGCTAAGGATTCTCACAGCAAGATTTAATTTGAAGGGCATAAGAGTCACCATCATCCAGTGCTATGCTCCCACAAATGTAGCAGACATCGAATGTAAAGTGGATTTTTTTTTGTATGTACACGCCCGGACGGTGATCAACAAAGTCCCAAAGAGAGACGTGAAATATTGTTGGGATACCTGAACGCTAAACCAGTCACAGGCAACACAAACATGGAACAGCTCATGGGAATCCACCACACCGGAGAACAGAACGAGAATGGAGAATTTTTCACTGAGTTTTACTCCTCTAATGACCTGATACTTTCTTCTCGCACAAGACTATCCATAAAACGACATGGATTTCCTCCAACAGCAAGACCAAAATCACAATCATGACACTCATTACGGAGAGGAAGAGCCTGACACACCAGATCAACCACTCAAAGGGCATAGAGGAAAAACACACACTACGAGCTCGATATTGGGAGAAAAAATAGAGAGGTGAAGAAAAGTGCCAGTAAAAAAAAAAATAATAAATTAGTTGACAACAGAGGCAGGGGCCAAATAAATATGCAGAGACTATACGAGATCACCAAGACTCTCTCGGGGAGGAGCAGAAACCCCAGCCGCCCCGTGAAAAACCGGAATGGAAACATGATACCTGTCGAGGAAAAGCAGGGGACAAGATGGGCCGAGCACTTCAAAGAAACACTCAACAGACCCGCCTCACTGACCCCACCAGATATCCCACCACCAACCGAGCTCCTTTACATTAACACTAACCTGCCTATCAGGACGGAGATCGCCAAAGTCATTAAGTCTCAAAAGTCAAGATAGGCAGCAGGTCTAGACGGCATACCACCTGAGACTTTTAAGATCGACATACAGACCTTGACTGACACGCTGGGAATGAGAACAAGTTCCATAAGACAGGGAAAAGGGACACATTGTAAAAATGCTTAAGAAAGGAGACCTGTAATTATGCGGCAACTGGCGAGGAATCGTGCCGCTATCAATCGCGAGCAAATTTTTAATAAGAATCATGGGGCTGAAGACCACCCTAGACAAAAGACTTTGAGATGGACATACACCCTCTATGCAATGTTTGTTGACTTTCAAAAGGCATTCGACAACGCCGATCGATATATCATCTGGAGACTGATCTATCGCTATGGCTTTCCACCAAAGTTCGTCACTGTAATTCAACAACTTTATAAAGACGCCACTTGTCAAGTCATCCACCACGGGAAACTAACGAAAACCGTTAACGTGAAAATCGGCGTTCACCAGGGTTGTTTGTTCTCGCCGACAATCTTCCTTAATATGGTGGTAGACTGGGTTATGCGAAAGTCAACTACAGGCCAAAAGATGGGTATACAGTGAACCTTCATAGGGCAGCTAGAGGATCTTGACTTTATAAACGCCATCAGCCTTCTCTCACAAAGACAACAAGAAGCACAAGAGAAGTTATATCTTGTGTAGAAGAAGCCGGGAACACTCGAATCCATATAAATATCGGAAGGCTGAAGCCATACGAATCAATAACAGACATGCATACCCACTGCATCTGCATCAGGAAAACATCAAAGAGGTTGACAAGTTTGTTTATCTTGGCAGTGCTGTAAGCAAAGACGGGAGGGGCAGACGGGAGGGGAACATCAGAGCTGAATCAATGCGCGATATACTCAATACCAACGTGAAGTTGGTCTTACTCTATGGTTCAGAAACTTGACGCGTGACCAAGACCAACAAACATAAGCTGCAAACATTCACCAACAGATACATCAGAACCATCCGCAAAGTTAGGTGACCTGAAGTTGTCCCAAACAAAGAACTTTGGGACAGAACGAAGAAAACCCCCATCGAGACGAAGATCAGAAAACGCAAATGGGGTTGTATATGCCCGCCACATTGAGAAAACCAGTACCCAAAATCACAAGGTAGCCCTGGAGTGGAACCTAGAAGGCAAAAGCAAGGTCCGCCGCCCAAACGAAGAAAACCCCCATCGAGACGAAGATCAGAAAACGCAAATGGGGTTGGATATGCCCGCAATACGATTGAGAAACCCAGTATCCAAAATCACAAGGTAGCACTGGAGTGGAACCTGCAAAAGCAAGGTCCGCCGCCCAAAGCGGACCTGGCTGCGAGGCACCAATGCCGAGATCAAAGCTATAACTCTGAATATGCCTTTTTTTCTCATAATTACTCCTCCATAACTAACACACCCATACCCTCCCCCCCCTCCCTCTCTCTCTCTCTTCTCTCTCTCTCTCTCTCTCTCTCTCTCTCTCTCTCTCTCTCTCTCTCTCCTCTCTCTCTTTCTCTCTCTCTCTCTCTCTCTCTCTCTCTCTCTCTCTCTCTCTCTCTCTCTCTCTCTCTCTCTCTCTCTCTCTCTCTCTCTCTCTCTCTCTCTCTCTCACAACATACACACTCTTTCTCTCTCTCTCTCTCTCTCTCTCTCTCTCTCTCTCTCTCTTTCTCTCACTCACTCTCTCTCACTCTCTCACTCCACCCCACTCTTTCTGTAAACGAGTAAACAAGACATCACCAAGGGCCCTGGACCAGCTATGGGTACTTTGCCTGATCAGTCTGTTCTGCGAACGGTGGTGATAAAGGCGTCTCCGCATGCTGTTTACTCTTGCTGAATAACAATGCAGCTTCTGCGAGTGTTTAATACGGGCAGTTGATCCCTACTTTGATGAGGGAAGCAAATGAAAACACACTACGGGAGATTTGGTCAGAACATGCTCTCAAAACATGACCACTATTATTCATAGACGTGGCCATTATAGCCTCATTCAGTTTCATCTTCAAAGTTCAAGCCTTAGCGCGTGCTTCTAGATGAGGAGGAAAGAGGAGGCATGAGAGAGACATCCAAGTTGGTTGAAGAATAACAAACTCGAACTGTTGGAGAGATAGAGATAGAGAGAGATCGACGGAGATAGAGAGAGAGAGAGAAAGAAAGAGAGAGAGAGACAGGCAGACTGATAGACAGACAGACAGACAAACAGGTAGGTAGAGAGACAGGCAGACAGCAAAATAGAGAACAGAGTCGCAGAGATAGACAGGCAAGTGGACGGACAGCCAGGCAGACAGAGGGGGAGAGAGAGAATATAGATGGAGAAAAAGACAGACGGACGGACTTGTGGTCAGTGGCATAGGCAGAGAAATACAGGGAAAGGCCGCCAAACAGACCTACAGACAGACATAGAAGCAGAAACAATAATGGGCTCTTGGTACACAAAAAAGTGCATGTCTGGATGATAGTTTCCCAAAGTCCACAAACTCACAAGTGTGAGCCCCCAGTTAATTTGTTTGCCCGCCCTGTTTGTCCTCAAAATCTGCACAAACATACGGGTGGCCCGGACTGGCCTCGTGAATAGAAAACCCCTGGTCCCAGGGCTCAGACTGTTCACGCCGGTCATGTGACCCGTGTTTCTCATACAATAATGGTTTGGACAGAACACATGGAAATACGCAAGTAGTTTTTTAAGAATATAATATTGTGTGTGTGTTTGGAGGAGGGGGGGGGGTACATTACGGTAAAATAAATGAACTTATCAATATATCGTGATAAATTGACACAGCAACAAAAAGATTAACAAAAAAACAAATCAAAGCATACAAAAAAGCCTACCATTGAATAACCTATTCGGAGTTGAATAAAAGTAGCTGAGATTCGAACCTTGGTCATTATTATTGTCCGCCAATTTTAGACCAAACTAAGGGACACCTAGTGCTCCTAATTAATTTTTGTTCATTTTTAACCGAATCGTTTAGAATAAGATTTCGCCAAATGTACTATTTTCATTTGAAAATGTCCTCTCTTCTTAACAGTTATTTCGAACTGATCTTCGTTTCCCTTTTAACGCAGTCATGCAAATTATATCCCTTGCTCTCTTTTCTCACGGTGCAAACTTTGAAGAATACTATGCACTGTATAACACAGAATAACTCTTACATGATGCATTAAAGTAAAAACAAACAAAAAAACAAAAAACAAGAGGATAAAAATGTTGTAAGAACAAAATTGTTTCATGTTCTGCACCATTTTAACCGATCCATAAAAGCTAATCTACACCAAAACATTTACAAATCCTTGATTGAGAATGTAATCTTGGATTCCTTGGTTTCCCGAAGGATCACATACCAAAACAATGGCACCAGCTGATATTCAACTTTCGCACCTCTTGGTCTGTCCAGAGCACTACCCTCTGAGCTTTGAAACACCCATGTGATGAGAGGAATTGTCTAAACAAGGGCTTGGCAGTAAGGACTTATTCTGCTCAGTAGAAAACGGGTGAGGCGAAGGCGGTGTGCGGGGATGGAAGCAGCAAAACACTCAAGTAGTCATTGAAAAAAATCTCAGCGACTGAATTTGTTCGCCTTTCACAAAAAATGACAACTTAGTTCAAGAAATGAGCATTGTAATTTCCCCTTTCTTCTTTGGCTGCACGTGTTCAACGGCTTTCGGGTGAACTTTATTTTACTGATCGAATCTCTTATAATTCTGTCTCTGTCTTTCTGTCTATCTGTCTGTCTGTCTGTCTGTCTGTCTCTGTCTGTCTGTCTCTGTCTGTCTGTCTCTGTCTGTCTGTCTGTCTGTCTCTCTCTCTCTCTCTCTGTCTGTCTGTCTGTCTGTCTGTCTCTCTCTCTCTCTCTCTCTCTCTCTCTCTCTCTCTCTCTCTCTCTCTCTCTCTCTCTCTCTTCCTTTCCAATATCTGCTATTTCTGCCCCTCTCTCTTCTCTTCCTGTCTCTTTTTTTTTCTCTACTTTACTTTCTAGTGTTCTAGTTTCCGAAAGTCTCTCACTACATCTAGATGGAGCTGAAAGCTAATAGAAACAAGTTAAAGTTCTCTCTTGGTGCCGTCTCTTCTTTCAATGACGAAATAACATCTTCATAATTTTATTTCAAAGACATTTTTATTTTATGTTAGTTCGTCCAAACTCCACTCAAGTGTCCTGATTCATGGTTGTACTGCCAGACACTAAGTATGGTCATGGGTCACCCAGTTTGATTTAGCTTGCTCTAATCAAAGGAATACATAAATACCGCCTCTCACACTAAACTGGAAGATTCTTTATGATAAGATAAGATGAGATAAGATAAGATGAGATGAGATAAGATGAGATAAGATAAGATGAGATAAGATAAGATAAGATGAGATAAGATAAGATAAGCCTTTATTATCCCATAGGGAACTTTTTCTTGGTCGTAAAATAATACATTTGATTCAATATCACAACACCAGGTGTACATGTGATGTCAATGAACCATAATAACATCGTTTGAACTTATTTGTCCAAACAATATTCAAAACAGTGTTTTTTGTTGTTTTTTTAATCGTTTTTTAAGAGATGGAATTTTATAAGCGTTAAGGGGTATCTCCATCTCTCTCTCTCTCTCTCTCTCTCTCTCTCTCTCTCTCTTCTTTCCAATATCTGCTATTTCTGCCCCTCTCTCTTCTCTTCCTGTCTCTTTTTTTTTCTCTACTTTACTTTCTAGTTTTCTTGTTTCCGCAAGTCTCTCATTACATCTAGATGGTGCTGAAAGCTTATAGAGACAAATTAAAGTTCTCTTTTGGTGCCGTCTCATCTTTCAATGACAAAATAAAATCTTCATAATTAAATTCTATTGTAAAGACATTTTTATTTTAGTTTAGTTCGTCCAAACTCCACTAAAGTGTCCTGATTCATTGTTGTACTGCCAGACACTAAGTATCGTTATGGGTCGCTTGGTTTAGCTTGCTCTGATCCAAGGAATACATAAATACCACCTCTCACACTGAGCTGGAAGATTCTTTATGATAAGATAAGATAAGACAAGATAAGATAAGATAAGATAAGCCTGTATTATCCCATATGGAAATTTTTCTTGGTCGTGCAATAATACATTTGATTCAATATCACAACACCAGGTGTACATGTGATGTCTATGAACCATAATAATATCGCTTGAACTTATTTGTGCAAACAATATTCAAAACAGTGTTTTTTTGCTGTTGTTTTTTTAATCGTTTTTTTAAGAGATGGAATTTTATAAGCGTTAAGGGGTTGCTTTCGTCGGTAAGGCACCTAACATTTTATAAAGATTAAGGTTAAGTGGGGTCACACATTTTATGTCAATGGTTCGTTTACATATTATTATTATTGCTTTCAAAAGCCTAAATATCCAATAGGCCCTCTTTATCAGACATTTCGTTGTAAGCAGTAAGGTGTAAATTAATATTTGTTTGTATGTTTTGATTATTTTTTTTATATTGTTTGTTGTTGTGTGTTTTTTTGCTTGCGTACCAATTAAAAGTCAAGGTGACAAACATGTTTTCTTAGATATGTATAATTAAAAAAAAACAACCCTTTTCTTTCTTTTACGTGTATTAATCCTGTAACTATATGCAGTCATTATAACCTTTTCTATAGTCAGAAAACAATATGACTCCATTGTATTAAAAATAAATTGATGAACTGTGGTTAACCCATAGTTGACCTTCATAATTCACTCTACTGCACTGCATTAGTTGACCATTCCGACAACTTTCTTTTTTTCTTCAAAACCCGTGAACCAGTCGGAGGGTCCATCTCACATCAAGAGAGACTACTCAAAGTTGGTCATGAATGGACCCATACAGCAACGTTTATTTACATTGTGTGAGAAAGTTAATTCTATATTTAAAAAAAAAGGGTTCGGCTGTTACAGTTACGCCCTTTATGAAAGGATAAAAGGAGAAAACAAAAATTAATATTCCACTCAATTCCACTTCAACCGGTTTCATCATTATGAAGTTCTCACAAACCATGCCTGTACTAAAACCTTTCGTTTCTCTACCTTTGATCCTATTGTTCCTTTGATAATAGAGCCAGAACTACATCGCCGATAAACCAACCTTTTAGAAATCAGCGTTCCACTTTTTGTAAAGGCGACCATTGTTTGGGGG
>RQTK01000092.1:686327-769174 GCA_003991915.1 Elysia chlorotica
TATCTATCTATCTATCTATCTATCTATCTATCTATCTATCTATCTATCTATTTTATCTATCTATCTATCTATTTATCTATCCATCTCTATCTCCCCCTTCCCTCTCTGTCTCCTCTTCTTCCTCCCCTCCTCCTGCTATTCCTCTTGCTTTTAGTATCTATTCCATTCCTTGTCTGATCCTCCTGCTTCAATTTCTCCGCCTGTTTGACAATCTCCCAGTCTATCCGTCTCCCTCTTTCTCTTTTTTTCTATCAAGCTTTAAATTACGAAAAAAATTTTTCATTATTACATTATCGCTTGCTCCAGCTTCAGCCCTAATTATTCCTAATAATCAAACCATTTTCCATCTTTCCACTAATATACAATTCTTTTAATCCACACCAAACACAACTGTGCTAATACGTGTTATTTTCTATTTCCCCTACCAGGTGGAC
The DNA here is from genome assembly GCA_003991915.1 of Elysia chlorotica. NCBI lineage: Eukaryota > Metazoa > Mollusca > Gastropoda > Plakobranchidae > Elysia > Elysia chlorotica. The sequence continues at coordinate 686,762 of RQTK01000092.1, forward strand.
ACTCTACGCCTAGCCATCCGCTACATTTCCTATCTGGCCAAGGTGGTCAAAACCTCTGGAGATGTCACTGGAGGGACTTATAACCAAAGAACGAAGGAGAAGATTATTCTTAGGTGCCAGTTTACGGGTAGGTAATGTGAAAGTAAAAAAAATAAATCTTTAAAGCAAAATAGTCCACTTATCTTTTAGTAGCTCTATCCTATGATCATGAACGACGACAGTTTTTGCGATTTCCTCACAAGATCATCAACTAATTTGACAACCTCGCAAAATGTCTTTTCTTTTTCTTTTCTTTTTACGAGTTGCTTAGCAAAGTGGATCAATTATTCTACAAGATGCATATAACATTAACACAATATGGTTAAAACACTTCGTTTTAAACTATATTGTTTAAATTTTAGAAGAACCCATAAAAAGAGAAAGGACAGGAGAGATTAAAAACCCAACCTTGCGTTATAGTAGCTGTAGTTGTTGTTGTTGTTGTTTTTTGTTGTTGTTGTTGTTGTTGTTGTTTTTATAATGTAATAAGCTTTGAAATTTTAGTTTTTATTAAAATGAAATGGTCATTGAGATATAAAACTGTGCATAATTATTATCTTTATTGTGTGTTTTTCAATTTGCTTCAATTATATGACGACAATTTTTTCCGTCTTATCTTTCTCGTTCCGCAATTTCGTGCTTGAAAATGTTATAAATAGCTGCCAAAGTAAGTTTTACACAGCAATTTCAGTTCAGTAACTTCTCAATCCTTTTTTTTTTCTTCTTTCGAGCAATATGATTTCAGTAGCCTCTCTGGTGATTATTATCAAATCTTTGAGGGCGCAAGAGTGCGAAATGCGAGTGGGCTGTAGTGACCTTGTTGTCGGGGATTAAGATTGGACATTCGCGTGACACTAGCGGCAGACTGTGCCCATTATTCGACAGCTTCGGTTCCCGGTCACACATTGCTAGAAGTGACATCTCTTCAACTATTTGAAGAGACCCTGGTAGTTACATGTACTTGGATTGTGGTGGGGATAGAGAAGTCATTGTAAACATAACATGTAATTTGTGTATATGGGTGGGGATGTCAGTGAGACATGTATCTAGATGTATAGAGGCATAGAAAAAAAAAGAGACAGATTAGAGAGGGAGGGAGAGATAGAAAGAAAGAAAGAGAGAGATACAGAGAGAGAAACAGAGAGAGAGAGAGAGAGAAAGAGAGAGAGAGAGAGAGAGAGAGAGAGAGAGAGAGAAACACAGAGAGAAAAGAGAGAGAGAGAGAGAGAGAGAGAGAGAGAGAGAGAGAGATTTGGAGGGTTGTTACTAGAAAGAAAAAGTTTAGCTCAACATAAAACTCTAAGAAAACGTTTTACTTTAACTCTACACAGTAGATAACTTCTTACTGTGGCACTAGATTCTTCCTTTGTCTCGTTATTCTTATTGTTAGTCTCTTATTCAAAGCGACTTAGTGCAAAGTTGAGGCATTTTAAACAACATTTTTTTTTAATCTTTAAGACGACACAATACTTTAAAGTTTTCTTAAGTTACATTTTGTCCTTGTGTAATGTGACTCCTGCTTTGCAAACAAAACTATGTATTCAAAATGTGGAGTTTGCAAGTCACATGTTTAAAAATAAGAACTGATGCTTTCAATAATACTTACTGTTGACCACCTGTGGAAGTCCCGCGGGTAGAAAACCACCTGATACTAGATAGAATTATTCTTATCTTTGAGCCTTTGCAGCCCGAATCCATTGTAGATGTTAGCCTATCTCAGAATTTCTGATAAGGAAGGCGGCCGAACTAGCCATGCCATCATGTAGTTTCGAGTTAAAAGAAAATCCACGAAAAAAAAATGTGTGTGTCAACAAGAGATTAAAAATCGTTCTAAATAAATCCAGAGATGTATACAGTAAAGGTAAAAAAGTAAGACAGGGAGAAAATATAAATTAATGTGTACTGCATAATAAGAATATTCAACAACTATTGAAAGGCGTCGCAATATAAACATAGACATAATATCAATGACGGAAAAAATATGACGTTTATGTGTGTGAGACAATGCATTTAAATATGTGATTTTTTTTTTTGTAACGTACCCCCCTCTGAGTAAAAAAAAAAGAAAGAAAATAAAGAAGTTCAGCTATTGCAGCTTTGATGAAATGATAGAGAATAAGAGGGAGGCACTTCTGAGTAGACGACGTTTCGTGCCTTTGCCGTGTTGACATCATTTGAAAGGTGGAGTTGTACTATCTTACATTTTTTTTAAAATGTTTGCTTTCAGAACTTTTGTCATTAAATAAATCCGCTGTGTCGTTGGGGAGCTGAGGGAGAAAATTCAACTTTGTGGCCTCATTGGAGCAACAAAACGCTTTTGTTTTAACTTTACATTTTAATGCTTGACAGTGAACACATCTTTGGTCAAGGGGTCCTATGTTTATTACATTTTGGAAATAATAAATGCTGTAGAATAAGGCTTATCGTTGATCTAATTTCGTTGCGGCTGAGCCATTATCAATCGTAATTAATGAGCATGACTACATTGGGATCGGGTACGAATAAGTACAAAATATTATGTCTATTTAGATATAGATCTACATCCTTGCCAATCTAAGGGTTAACTATGTCGGAGAAGTCTCACAAAAAAATACAAAATTTAAAACGTTCAAATTCGATAAAAATTTCCATTTACGTTACAATCCATACATACGTGAAATTTGTTTACTTTTTACTGTTGAACACACCTCACTTTTTCTATAACTATCCAATAGTTTTCCGGCCGGTAGTCGCGGTGAAAATAAGATGGCACTGTTTGAAAGGTTATAAGTGCCTCAATATTTTAATTAACTCCCCACCCCTTCCCTGATTTTTCATAATAATATGTATTAAACCTATCAAAGACATCGTGATTTTACCCGATATACTGATAATGATTATTTTGTGCAAAGTCATTGACGCTTTGGATTTTAATAGTCATAATGTTCGTATATTTTTTTACAGCTTGCGGCATTAGTGAAGATCTTGGGTTCAACTTGATTGGACATTCCCTGTCGTGCACCTCCCCGGTCGAAGCCGTTGCCAGCAGTGATGGCACAACTACGCTCTCAGCCAAAGTGTGGACGCCGGAGACTGCCACTACCATAGACTTAATGAACATCCACAACTGATTGCATCTACACACATAGACAATACAACATAATAGATCCTTCTGAAATTGCATTCTGCCAGACTTTATGAACATCTACAATGAGCTTCTAAGATCTAAAATGTTGCCAACAAAAATAAGAACAAGAAAGAGGAAAAGGATAAAGATCAACTCTACATGTTAATGCCGCGAATTACTTATGTAGCCTCTTCACGATATCTGATGGCCCAGTGTACGAGTCCCCAGCTTTACAGATCTCTCCTCATGCGATTCACGTGAAACTTCAGAGACGTGAACATACACATCTGAAATGAGATCATCCGCTTAAACGTGATTTTATCTATCTGCCCGCTAATCACAGTTGACGAGATTATTCTTGCATATAAAAGTATCGGGGCCTTGCATTATAATGGGAAGTTGTAGTGCTTGTGTCATAAGAATTTCATTGTTTGGTTTTAGATTGTGATTACTTCGGATTTGAAGTATGGGTTCAGTGAAATATTTGAAATGTATGGCCTAAAACAGCTTTTAAAAATTTTTATTTGAATATTATTTTGTGGATAATTTGTGACGACATAATGAGTGCAAAGATCATAAGTATGCCACCATAATATATGCCAATTGAAAAATTGCAATGATCTGTCTAACATATTCATAACATTACCACCAACATAATATCAACAGTAGTACCACAACCATCCCTAGTGCCAACAATTTCATCATTTGCCAGCCATGCAATTGAAGCTAACAGTCATTATAAGGTCACCAGTTTCCACTGAAATCTTAGTTCATTTCAACTTGTTACGAGCACGTTGTCATGGCCAATGTTAGAATTGTCCGGGATCGGACCCAATCTTTAATATAAACATAGCTATGTGTATAAAACATAGCTTACTATAAGCAATTTGCCAATAAACTGATGCAAGCGTATGATAATCAAATTTTTTGATAAAGGTCTGCTACACATTGCGCCTCTCTCAAGGTGTAATTATGTTATCATTCGACTTTGGGCATTTTATTTGTTACGGGAATATTTTAAAAATTGTTTGGTCTTTACTTAACAAGTTGGCGGAGGGAGGGGGGAGGGGGTAGCCCTGGGGTATAACAGGGGGCGGTAGCCTTGCTTCCGATGCAGGAGGTCCATGATTTGAGCCCTGGCAATTTCGCCCCCACTGATTGGGTCGACGTCAGTTTAATGTGACTGGCTGAGGCAGGGCCATCGTATCCCCGATCTGTCTCATGTGTAGCAGCACATAAAATAGTCAGGCGTCAGTTTTGGGGCTCGTCCACAATATATCCTATATAGTGTTGACATTGGCCGTTAAACCAACTCAACTTAACTCTTAACAAGTTGACATATACGTGGTTGTGAATCTGAATGTAAACTACTTAGATATGACACTCCTCACAGTGTTCTCTAGCGTGCCTTAGAGGTTATATTGAAAGCACTCAGAGAGAGCACGCAGGCCTTCTGCACTATTGCGTAATTACAGTGTAGTATTTTTCCAACTCAATAGAGATTGAAATTATTAAATCAAAGCTGACTATAGTGTTGTTGTTTTTTTTAACTAAAGCACAAATTAGCAAAAATAGTGCCAACCGTTTCTTACGCCTACGCGCATATGACTAATTTAAATGATGTCGGTTTTCTGTGTTTCTTTCTCTTTTTTTTTCAGTTATTAAAAACCCATTACATTGCTGGTAACTACGTGCATTACTTTTTATAGCTTATAAGCTTCTTTGAACACAATCAATGTTATAAAAGAGATGTAGAATTAAACAATATAACATTATAATCTGGTATCGGAATCTTTCCAGTGAACTGAAAAAATAAAAAACAATTGTGAATGTCCACAACTAAATATGCATGTGTTTGTAGTCTACTCGCCAGATTATCCTTTACTTTTATCACCTGCATAATATTGGAATGATGCATAATGTTCCCACTATGTTTGTTTATACAAAGTACAATTTTTAATGATGTTGACCCAATGCATAGTATAATGCGTTATTTCATGAGTTATCTAGTCAATATGTTGTACATACGATATTTACTAATGCTCACTTAAAGGCTGGGGTAATTAAGGTATGTTGATCTTTGTCTATTAGGTTTATACTTCTTTTTAATGTGTGTGTGTGTGGGGGGGGGTAGTCCTGGGGTATAACATCTGCTTCCGGCGCAGGAGGTCCGTGGTTCGAGCCCCTTTTTAATGTGACAGGCTGAGACAGGAGTCATGGTATCCCCGTCCTGTCTCGTGTGTGGCAGCACAGAAATTTGTCATACGTTAGTCTTGGGGTCCGTCCACAATATAGCCTATAAATTGCTGACGTCGGACGTTAAATCAACTCAACAACTGCAACTTTTTAATTAATATGTACATATTGTGTTATCTTGGTTTTACATAATCCCCAGCAATATACAATACAATTTGATTTGTAATTTTTATTTGGTTATGGATGTGATAACATAATAACCTTCCTTTTAACACTGCTGTCCTCATCATCATTGCTCTTTAAAACTCTCTCATATTCCCATTTCTTTGCTAACACCATCATATACTATTCTCATCATCATACCACCATTTTCACTTTCTAAAATTCATTATTGGTCCATGTAATATATTTATGACATCTATTACAGATATTTTTGATAATCTTGAATTATTTTTTAATATTGTAACAATTTCAACTTCTAAAACAAAACAAAAATTGCCTATGCAACTTGTGATACGTTTATACATGTGAATGCAAACACAGATTAAAATTTATTATGAAAAAAAAACTCTTTTAGTTCCTTCAGTCACCCTTTAATTGGGTTGGCGACTATCATTTTTGTTCGTGCTGGTGGTTTATTTTGTTGTTGTTGTTGTTGTTTTCGTTTCTTGCTTTTTGTTGTTGTTGCTACCGAATTTTCATGTTGTGTTTTGTTGTCGTTGTTTGTTGTTTTGTTTTTTTTTTGTTCTTTTTTTTTTTTCTTCACGGATTGGGCAAATCTTTTTGGAGCGTACAGATTAAGAAGACTGAATAAGCTCTTACTGTGAGTTGTAATCGTTTACCACCTTCTTAATGGTACATGCACTTGACAAATTCTCCAAAAATATATGATACTTTTCACATTTTTGTTGTCGTTGGGAGAAATAAAAAGACATTTTGTTCGTTTAAGAAGGGTATATACTTTTCGAACATTATTTTAAGAAGACTGAGCGCTTGAGCGTGTTTTTTTTTTTTAAGTTGAACATAACCGTAATAATATTGTACATTCATGCTGAGCCAGGGATTCAATTAACTCCGCTTTACAATGCAAGATACCCCTTTAAAAACCTATCATAGTATTTCAAAGGTTGCATGATGTTTCATGTTTTCGTCAATTAACTGTTAAGCTGACACCTGGAGAGAATAAACTACAATCGCCCCCGCGCGTCGTTCGTGAGTAAATACAGCTTTACTCGAATCAACTCCAAATATTGAACCCTTTGGGCTGAGAGGAACTGTGTTTACGGTAGAGCGACCAAGTGGAATTTCCTCACCCAATGCTTTGTGGTTCTCTCGTAGGCGAGTGCCGTACTTGTGCCTTTGTCTGTCTTTGTCTCTCTGGCCGTGTCTCATCTCTCTCTCTCTCTCTCTCTCTCTCTCTCTCTCTCTCTCTCTCTCTCTCTCCCCTCTCTCTCCTTTTCTTTTTTCTCTCACGAAAACACTATTCATATTGGTTTATATTTTGAGAATTTGTAAACGCACGTCTTTTGTCCCTTCTAAACAATATAAGCGATGATAAAAAGGATAGGCTACTTATTTTTTAAGATAGGAACATTAAACAAATTTAAGACACATTTTACGCTGTTAAAAACCGGGTCATGCTTTTTAAAAATCAAAGTCATATTTTATAGTGTCCGAAGTAGCGGCCTTGCCTCTTAACTCAAAAGCTGGATAAAAATAACGATAATTAACTACCGTACTATATCTCTTCCCATTTTCCTACGCACGCATTCCTCATACGAACTTGATCACCAAACCCAGTCCGTTACTGACCCACTCAACCACCATTTTCAACCAACACGCCCCAATTCTTTTTCTTTCTTCACTCTTTTTTTTACGCCCCCCCCCTCTCTCTCTCTCTCTCTCTCTCTCTCTCTCTCTCTCTCTCTCTCTCTCTCTCTCTCTCTCTCTCTCGCTCTCTCCCCCAACAATACAGCTCCTCCCATTCATGCGCGGACCAGTCCGCACTACTCAATACTGTTTACTCAGTCCGTTTGTGCAGGTGCGGATCTGCGGTGCCTGGTCCCCCTTTTGTTTCTGACGAGAACAGTTAGCTGCCTCTTATGAATCCGAGTTCATGCTCCTTTCTCCACCCCACACACAACCCTTAATCCTAACTCTCGCACGAGCATTTCCGATTCCTTTATTTCACGCTCACTTAAATTTTTAATTCTTTCTGATCATCTCTCATTTTTATATCGGCTCTCAGAGACTCCTCAGTGCTCACTGTCAATTTCTCATGAAAACAACAATCTTTGATGATCCGGCACACACTCTCTCTCTCTCTCTCTCTCTCTCTCTCTCTCTCTCTCTCTCTCTCTCTCTCTCTCTCTCTGTCTGCCTGCCTGTCTGTCAGTCTGTTTGCCTGTCTGCCTGTCTGTCTCTGTCTCTCTGTCTATGTCCCTGTCTTTGTCTCTCCCTCTCTTACATTCAGTATGTACTGTCAAGTTGATTGTTCAGCGTTCATATTACCTGCCGACAGTTAAGTTTGACGCGTGCAGGATTTGGAAGTTGACCACTTTCTCCTTACGCTGTTTCTGTTTGTCCAATTGCGACAAGTATTTCTGATAGCCTCTCTCTAAATCTGCCTCCTTGTTTCAGGGTCTCTCCACCCTCTCTCTCTGTCTCTCTCTCTCCCTCTATCTATCTATCTCTCTCTCTCTCTCTCTCTCTCTCTCTCTCTCTTTCTCAAAAGAAATGGGCAGACACAACCAGTATCTACTATGACGTTTGATTGTTCAGCTTTCCTATTACTCGTTCACATTGATTTCAGTTTCACCCCTGCAAGATATTACAAAGTTCAACACTTTCCCCTCACGTTGTTTCTTTTTGTCCAATCACATGTATCGAGACATTCTTTGAATCTTTCTCTTTGTTTCGTCATGGTCAAATGTTCTCCCCCCCCCTTCTCTCTCTCTCTCTCTCTCTCTCTCTCTCTCTCTCTCTCTCTCTCATCTCTCCCCATCTCTCTCTTTCGATAACACGGGCTTCTGCCTTCCCGAACAATTAATAACAATCGATATTCGAAAGTGACAGCTTCTTGTCAAGTACTTGATGTGATCAAAGATGTCTTACTTAACCTGTGTGCCATCTTCACTCTCACTCGTGTGACCGGTTGCCTCCCATGTCACTACTCATACCCAAACTTAAGCCACGGGGACGATTGAATTATTTGGGCATATCTGCCCCTGCCAGTGTGGTGGGGAGTGGGGTGCTCAAGTGTTGGTCTCCAGATCGGAAGGCCTACGGTTCAAATGCCACGACCGGCAGATTTATTTGTCCTATTTCGTCCCAAGTAACTGGTTGGGTCGGTGTCAGTTTAATGTGGCCGGCTCCGACATGATGGTATCCCCGCCCTGTCAAGTGTGTGGCAGCACATAAAATTGTTAAAAAGTCAATCTTGGGGCCTGTCCACTATATAGCCTATAAAGTGCTGACGTTGGACGTTAAACCAACTCATCTCAACGCCAGTCTGGTGTGAAACGGTATCGCAAGCAGAACTTCATCTTTCTCATTTCAAAGAATTCCTTTCAGTTTCAATAGTTTGAACTCCCTATTTCCTTCAACCGTTATATCTTTATTCCTCTGATTTCTCCTTCTCCTCCTCGTCCTCCTCCTCCTCCTTCTTCTTCTTCTTCTTCTTCTTCTTCTTCTTCTTCTTCTTCTTCTTCTTCTTCTTCTTCTTCTTCTTCTTCTTCTTCTTCTTCTTCTTCTTCTTTTTCTTCTTCTTCAACACACACACACACACACACACACATTATACGGCTTCTAAACGAACAACACATGCATATGATATTTCAAGTTTTCGACAAATAATTATGATCATAAAGTTGGGAGTCGAGACATGAAACTTAAAATTAATATACAGAAAAAAAAAACTTGATTATGTTCCGAACAAGAAACGGGCCTACCAAAAATGCAGATGCGTGTATCGTATTTTTATTAAGGGTATACATCCTGGGTTGAATTAACTTTATCTACCTGTCTTCTTCTATTACCCAATAGTTTATTAACTCAAGATATTTTTTTTTTCAGAGTAAAAAATTACAATGATAATGATCATGACGGTAACGACGATGAAGGCCATGCGGTCTTTTTGCTTGTAAAATGCTCGCTGCTCTTTCATGTCCAAGCCAAGGATAACACGAGCTCATACTAGAAGCGGGGTGTCGTATTGGCCTTGAAAGTCTTCCGGAAACGTTCCTTTGTCCAGCATCATCGCTGTGTCTTCGAGAAGATTAAAAGAACTTAAGTGGTCCTCAACGAGACTCGTGCGGCTACGTAGCTCTTTATTCACGCCACTTTATAAGATAAGGGCTTAGTCGTGAGAGAAGCGGCACGAGACCGCTAGCTTAACTTGGACAATATCTTAACTTCTACAAAATTAAGCCGTCGCTTGTCGAGTGCCACTGCCTTAAAAAATTTTCTTTGTGACTTTCCATTCCCTGAAACGATTTACAAGACCTTATCTAGGTTTTGATACCATTAGCTGCGCCACGCTTACAAGTTGCCCAATTAGAAAGTATTATTTGAATCTTGCAACTGAAGGGTGGTAAATCCTGCTTATCAGATTCGTTGGTATTTTTCACTGTATCTCTTTGATTTTTATGTAAGAAAATTACATCTTCTCCTTAGGCGTACAAGCAACAAAGGACCGTTAAAAATGGAATCTCTCAAGCAAGGATCTTAAGTGGGTTTTTTTGTTTTGTTTGCTGCTGTTTTTTATTTGATAAAGTAAATGAAAGTGGCGCGTAGACGTCAACACATAATAGCCTACAGATAATTTCTGAACTTAAAGTTTTGTATTTCAGAACACAATCACATGTATGAATATGCCTCTATGTAATTAGATCAAGTCATGTATCCTATTTGTATCTGAACATCGCTATATGTTTTAATTATTGATGTATATTATATAATAATACACATATAGTCCTTGCTGTGAGCTCCAGCTATTCATTGCGGATCACAGGCCTTCTTCATTGTATAATGGTGGCTTTAAAATTTATAATTTGTCCACTTGTGTTTCCTACTGAGACTCTATTTTTAATATATTTGGAATTGAGTGGCTACTATGGCAGTCCTATTATATCCCCGCATTGTCTCTGTGTAGCATCATGTAAAAATTCCAGACGTCTGTCTTTGGGCCTGCCCATGATATAGACTGTCTGCTGATGTTGGACGTTAAGAAACAAACCCACCTGCTCGTTCTCATAGAAAAAAAAGTTGTAATCAAAAGAAAAGAACACGAAACAGAGTCAAGTTATTTATTTGAACGCTTTATTTCGTATTTCCAAAAAACTTTTTTTCATGAAAATTAATGTTGTCCACTTGGAAAGACTGAACAAGTTTCTAAAATGTGATTGACTTTGCAAAAACTATGTATCGCCACACAATGACTCAAGATCCTGGCATCTTTATAATAATAATATTGTTTTATCACAGTGATGTTTCCAGAATATTAACTGTGCAGATTAATATTTACTCAATAACGGGTATTGTGGCTTTGCATCATATAATATTTGTGAAAAAATCTCCCATGCCATATTTACACTCTTCATAAGAACCAAGTAACCCTACATAGCCAATAACTGTCACAATATTTTATATACAATTTGAACATCAGTAAAAAGTAAGTTTGTCATTTGAGTAGAGATGTATGATACTTGACAGTACAATGGGTATTAGAGAATTTAAAAAAAAATTATAATTAATAATGACAGCGTTCAAAAAAGTCGAAAGTCTATTGAATATGTCAGTTATGTTATTTAAAGAAAATCACATATGTGAAATACCAACATAAAGAGTAATCTTTTTTCTTTTACTAAGAAAAAAATGAAAAATTATAAGACCAAATTTATCACATCTCCTGAACTGGAAAATGAAAAATTCATCCTGAATGTTTTCAAACAAATAATATTAAATTACACTTTGGGTTGTGCTTTAAATCTTACTTCACACCAACATACTGAAGAGACATAAAGGATTGATGCTCTGCTAACAAGTCAAGTAAGGATTGGTTGAAACAATACAAATTTCTTTGCAGGTAGAGTAGCTCTATTTGGTTTGAAATAATAAAGAATTGTGCTACAGAATAGGGAACAGGACAGTGAGTGAAAAGCACTTTCACGAAAATCTAATCCATTACTTTAAAGACATAAATATAATTATGATATCAGAGGTTATTGAGGTTTACCTGTTTCAGGATTTCATTTTTTCTTTCTCATGATTTGAAGACCAGAGATAATGACAGCATGATGTTTTGCAAAAGATCACACAGTTCATTGTAACAGTAGAACGTTAAAGTTTAATGTTTTGTAACCAAAAAAGTTATATATTTACACACCTTTATCAAAAGAAGTGGGAGATGATTTTATGATTTTCTATGTGAAAACAATAACAACAGCAAAACAACGGTTGGACTATGCACACACAAAATATCCCTCAAGGGACAAGTCTTTTTCTTCATAAGCATTTAAAACATTTTAGTTTCTAGGTATACCTTCTCCAGATAATCCTAATTCTTTTTGAAGGTAGTGGGTAAGATGAAAAAACTCATATACTGTATACATAGCTACAAATGTATCTCTTGATTATTAGAAGATGGTTAAAGTCAATTCAAAATTATTTTTTTTTAAATGTATTAAATTTCTATAAGGTTTTAGCTTTTTTTTAAAACAAGTGCAGAGACATATGATCATGTAGTGCCTTACAAAATGCAATCAACCAGTGAAATTAAAACTAAAGCTGATAACATTATGAAGAAATTTAGATTTTATTAGTTAAACTGTGATAGCCATAACTCTCTATGATTCAATCTATTTATCTGTGTAATTTCAAACAATGTACTTATTTGTATCAATAAATTGTTTTCAGGAGGCATTTTTTTTCTCTGGATACTTTTCATTTCACCTATGCGACAACATCAACCATTCCATTCAATGTATATATTATTTAATATAATTATATCACTGGTTAAGATGGATTTTTTTTTTAAATAATGCTTTTGATGTGTTGAATTTGTATTCCACGTAAATTTACTAGTATTTAGTCTAAATTTCCTAATGTTGTCACATTTTCAAAGTCTTTTCTTGACATTTTTCAAAAAAACAAAAAACATAGGCTCATTGTTCCTCACTTTGTCTAGCTAATAGCTCTTCTGCATATTGAGTCCTTGTTTAAAATTAGTTCTGTAATTGTACAAATAAATGTATTTTATACTTTGACAAAAAGCCTAAATTGAGATAGACCTACCAAAAAACATTTACAAAAAAGAAGAAGAAAAAAGTTTTATTCTTTTGTCATTTTTAGCGTTGCGATTTTTTCACCTGGACACCTAAGATGATAGATCTTAATTTCTGTAAATACTATAGACGAAATTGTAATTTTTTTTAGAAAAATAAAAAAGGTGAACATTTGTGTCTTTATTATGTCTATTTTTTAACATTAAAAAAATCCAGATACAACTCAAGTATCTCTAAAAAAAAATCTGCTATACTTTTACTTCAACATAAATATCATTAATTAAGTTAAAGCCATTCAATCTTATTGCTCTATGGTGACATCTGACATAACCTGCAAATATCTGTGAAATCTTGTGAAACAATGTAACAGTATAAACGCCAACTTGCTCTATTCTAAGACCGTGACTCTCCGCATGGGGTGCAGCTTGTCTGGCCTGGGATCATCAAGGACCTGCTTCATCCTGGTCTGGTACTCCCTCTCTGCCTGCTGAGCCTTGAGGAACTCCTCTAGTTCTAGCCTTTGGTTCTGTTGTCGATTGCAGGTGTTGTAGGCCATCTGATCAACAAGGTCTTGCTGGTAGTCCATAGCACGCTGCCAGCGTAATCCAGCTTGCTCAGCTTCGTAATGCTGGTTCTCCTCAATGTGGCGTTGGAGCTCTTCTCTATCCTGTGCAGCCTCCCTCTGTTCCTTCTCATTTTCCAGCACTAAAATATATACGAAATAATTTGCATGAGATATTTAAAATCAATGAAAGCAAATTTTAACTTTTCCTTTTTATTTTTATTCTCAGTCAGATTATATGTATGCTTATAATGTTCCTTTAGTGAATATTGCTGTTGTCTCCAGATCTCGTAATGAGCCACAAAGCTTTCACCACAGAGACATCTAGCTTGTTCAAAACCCAATCAGGATGCATTTTTCTTCACTAGTTGGGTTGGTTTCAGTATCATTAAATTTTGATCAATTAAGATTTCCTCTCTGTCTCTTTGTTACAGCAGTGAAATTGTCAGACATTGGTCTTGGGACCTGTCCATAATGTAGGCTTAATGGAGGTTAAGAAACACAAACAAAAAGACGTCTAAATCTAGTTCTTCAAGTTGTGCAAGGGAATGTATTTTTTTTTCTTTTCTTCAAAACAAGCGTTATGTGAGAAAACCTTGTCAACACAACAAAATATTTATGTTATTCATTTATTGGAAAATCTTCAGCATAGGCCTATCATATTAAGGCAAGTGTATTGGTTATGGAATCTCTGTATTATAAAGGTTATGGTGGAATCACCAATGATTAATTAAAATTAGTTTTCAAAGACAGTCATTTTATCATAGTATTTATTTGAATTTGAATTGTATTGAACTCACATCTTTCCTGGATTTGTTTGGCCCTGCCTTGCATGACGTCATCCAGCAGAAGTTTGCGTGCCTTTCTCTCCTGGCGCCATTGATCAATTCTCTTTTCCCAAGCAGCTTCAACCTCCCTCTGAATCATCCTTTCTAATTCTGCTTCACGGAGTCTCTCCTCTTCCATCAGTTGTTTCAGATATTCTCTGTAGCGACGATCCTCCTCTCTGAGCTCACGCTGATGATTATATTCCATGAACGAAGTGAAAGAAGAAGTAGACAATCGTAAACAATAATTGTATGGCATGTAAATACATATCATTTTTAATATCAGTAGGAGAAGATAAAGATTACATGAAATTTGGGGGAGTCAACTTGTTTGCAGATGCATATTTTATTAGTATCTAAGTCTCAATTGACATAACCAAGGTATATATTATGTGAGCTTATTTTATAGCAATTAAATCGATCCTCTCACATGGGCTTAGCCCTGTCTTGCTCTGTGAGATTTACACATTATCAAACTTTAATAATAAAACACAAGGCTAAGGCTTTGAAAGTATTTTTTATCTAAAAATTTCAAAACTTACTAAAACAAATTATTGCACAAATTAATCTTGTGCTTGAACAAATGGAAAATGACATGAAATGCATAGAAATCCAAGAAAAAGACATATTTAAAATATTTAAAACAATGTCACCTGGAAAAGCCTCAGGGCCAGATTTAGTTCAACCAATAGTTGCACACATGTATGATATTTAGAATTGTAACAAGCTCATTGTTTATATATAGGCCTACATACACATTAATATCATCCTTATACATATTTTTTTACTGTGAAGGTTGGTATGTTTATATTGTGCTTTAATCGATTATTTCTATTACTATATTTCTATTCCTAACCATTCTATTCCATATACCATCTTCATTTTTAAAGAACTCCTGTGATATTTACAATCTAGTTGTGTGACAATTAGGTTTATTAGTGTACCCTTTTTATGTACAAATAAGAATAATGCTTTTACCTAGTTTTATAATGAATTTGAATTGATGTTATGAATTAAGATTACTTATTTCTATTGATTAAATTAGAGCAATGCTTTTACCCGGTTTTATATTGAAGTTAAATTTATATTATGAAATCAGATATAAAATATTATGTCTTTCTGTAAAAGCCATATATGTACAAAGTCTGATTCTCTTATTCCCATTTTTAAATGTAAACTGTACAAGTGTTTTTTTGGGCATGTCATTTTTTAAGTTTCCCTAGAGGTATTCATAAAGGACTATCTTGTCTTATATTAAGCACCCTATGTTGGTAATTTACTTGTGGTTTAGAGTGAAACGTAGGCAAGTCATCTCTTTTTCATACCTTGCGCTGCATTGTCTCCATAGCTTCATTTCGAGACTCCTCCAACAACTGTTCCAACATTTTAAGATCAAAGGCAAGTTGTTCTTGCTCGTCCTTTGCCTTTTTACGTGCTTTGCTGGTCAATGAGCGGTCAAGCATGTCACGAGTTTCCTGTTGCTTACGGACTTTCTCCTGGCGGTTTTTCTCATCCTCCATTTTCCATATAGCACGCTGCTCTTTCTAGAAAGAGTTGAAGTTCAAATTTCATATTAGTAATGAAAAGCAAAAGATTAATATTGCTGAGAATTTTGTGCTTTTAATGGATTTTTCAAGTCAATAAAAAGATGAATCATATTTTATAGCAACAGCAGTGTAAAAGACCTTCCTTCCAGGTTCAAACTTTTCTAAATGCCACTGTCGTTATTTGTAGCAAAAATGAACTTTCATCAAAATCAACTGCTTAAAGCAACTCAACATTGCAGACACTTACCAAAAGCTGAGCCTCCTCTTCCTTAAGCCTCTTCCCCTCCTCCTTCTGTGCTTCAAGTGCAGCCATCTGTTTGCGAAGGACTTCCAGCACACCTCTGTTTCTCTCATGCTGCTCACGGGCTTCACGTTCTTCTCTCGCTGCCTTTTCCAGCATATCTTGCTCCCAGAGTTTGGCGTACATGGCTTCATGAGCTTTCTTCTCCTGGGCAAGCTCCTCTTTTTGACGCAGCTGTTCTAAACGCTCCAAGCACACTTGATCCTGATGTCTCTTGCTTAAGGTTGACCTTAACTCTTCACACTGGGATCTGGCAAAGAAGAAAAAGAATGGATAGCAATCAAAACTGAATGTTACAAAAATCATAGATTCTACTTGGAATTACAGGTAGTTGAAACA
This sequence comes from Elysia chlorotica, assembly GCA_003991915.1. Classification (NCBI taxonomy): domain Eukaryota; kingdom Metazoa; phylum Mollusca; class Gastropoda; family Plakobranchidae; genus Elysia; species Elysia chlorotica. Next base: position 702,962 of record RQTK01000092.1, read on the forward strand.
GAAAATTATTCAAATTTGAATAAAAAACTACAACTTTGAACATCAAAAACAAATTCTAAGCATTAATTGTATTGGCCATTAAAGAACCTCTAATTGGTGAATCAGAGATTATAAAACTGAACTGAACAGTGAATAAAGCTTTAAAAAAAATATGGATTGGGACAAAAATGAGGGAATATATTTTATGCAATAGCCATAAACCTTATATGAGTTATAAGTAGGAAAAAGAATCACTAAACACCATACAAAGATGTTGAGAACAACTGGAATCTTTACTCATCAAGATATTTGAAGCTTGAAAAATTATGGTAAGACTGAGCATCAAGAGCTATTTAGCATCTGGTGTATATAACAACAACAAAAAAATACCTGGAATAGAGTAAAAATACAAAGAGATAAAGGTAAACCACATTTTCATGGGGATGGAGGGGAGGGAGTGTTTATTATTAGCACAGAATATTCTTACCTAAACTGCTGGTCATATTTTTCTTGAACAACGGACATCCTCTCAGCTTCCCGTTTGTCCTTCAAAAACTTTGCTCTCTCTCTCATTTTTGCCTGTCTCTCTAAAACTGTTTCTTCACTCTCCTCCATTTCACGGATCAGGCAAGCCTCTTCAGATGCTAGCAAGGCTTTTAACCTGCAAACATATATTTAAAAAAACAAAACAACATTGTAATGTTTTGTGACAGTCTTGACTGAAATCGTTTAAAATTCACCCAAAAAAAAAAACTATGAAAGAAATATAAATCACATATTTTGAGATTTTAAATAGCTTTTGCCCAAATATTAAGTTGTATAATAATAAAAAAAAAATGATCAATATATGCTTTCTGGTGTATTGTCTAAATATTTTGTATCTATGACGAGACAAAAGAAAAAAGGCTGTAAAACTATCACTATGAAACAATCGTGGTTTCAAATGATCAAAATCATAAAGAGAGAAAAAATACTAATACAAATCTTTCTTACTTATTTTTTTTGCTTCCTGTAACAATTTTTTAAAAAGTATACTACTGGTTGGGTCAGTGTCAATATAATGTGACCGGCTGAGAGAGGAGTCATGGTATCCCCGCCCTGTCTCGTGTGTGGCAGCACATAAAAATTGTCAGACGCCCGTTTTGGGGCCCGTCCACAATATAGCCTATAAAGTGCTACTGTTGGATGTTAAACCAACCCAACAACAACAACAACAACAACAACTACTACTAAAGTATAACCAGTTTTAAACAATATCCTAAATTAAGGGGATGTTGAAATCACTTTTTTTTGCTCTCTATCATGTCCTACGTACAAGCTTACAAATCAATTTATCTTGTCAGTTACAAGAACTTTGATAACAGATCCGCTTTAAACCCAACATGAACAAAATTGAGAATGTATTGAAAAAAAAATCTGCTTCCAACAAATCAAGTCTACACCCATATAGTAACTTGCCAGTTACCCCCAGTCCAGCCAGTCACTTCTGACATAGTGACAACCCCTCTCCTCCTGCATGCAGCTATCTTTTGAACTATAAACACATAAACATAAACTAACAAATAAGATTGAAAACTGTCTGTGTGTAATGTTGCTTCATAGGAATACTCAATTAATTTGAAAACATCAGAGAAGTTGACAAGTTTGTCTATCTTGGTAATGATGTAAGCAAAGATTGGGGCACAGACGAAGATATTAGATGCTGAATCAATAAGGCAAGATAAATCTTAAACATCCTCAAACCAATAGTTTACAGCACTATTAGTCCAAAAGATTCGGATCTTCATTTCCATTGTGAAATTGGCCCTACTCTATGGCTAAGAAATGTGTGACCAAGTCCAGCACCCAACCCTTCACCAACAGATACCCCAGAAACATCCTCAACATAGGGCGGTCTGAAGTTGTGTCTAACAAAGAACTGTGGGACAAAGCGAAGCAAACCACCATTGATACAGGGATAAAAAGAATCGTAAATGGGATTGGATTGGCCACACACATTGAAAGCCTATATATATATACAACATCACAAGGCAACCCTCAAGTGGAATCCCCCCCCCCCCCCCAAAAAAAAAAACCAACAACAACAACAAAAACAAAAAAGGTCGGCTGCCTTAGGCAGACTTGGTGGAGAAATATTAATGCCGAGATACAAGCTGCTGATACCATAATTATGGGTTGAGCTGAAGAGGACCAGCCATAACCGAGCGCTATGGAGGGGAGTTGCTGTGGCCCTACATTCCTCAAAGGCTTTAACTAAAACTTTAAAAAATGCAATTGATATTTGATTTTATTCAGGTTAAGTGATTCCTTAAAACACAAAGTTACTTTTCATTTCAAGGAACAATTTTTTTTCATCATACATGTACTTTATTCAAAATCATTGATGTGGAGTAATTTTGTTCATGTCTTGAGCCTAAAAGCTTTTTAGTTTGAACTTTAAAAAAAACACGTTACTTTTGTCGTCTGCATTCCAAATTGAATTCATTGGCCTGTTGCAATGTCTTCACTTTTGTTTTTACACTTCCTGCAAAAATGCGTTTCTGTGAATGGGTTTCAAAATCTGTTCTTAAATCATGCTTTTTTTGTTCTTTGACTCGAGCTTCTAGATCTTTCACTCGATCATCAAATTCCCGATTCTTTTGTGTGAGCCAATCAGGAGGCTGGGGCAGAGGATTTTTGGCTCTCTGTGAAAAAAATGAAAACAAGCTTGATGTGAATAACCATTTTTTATTTTTAAAAAGTCATTATTCAATAAATTAGCATTAAAATTTAGATACTTCTTATTCATTCATCAAAGAGACACCTATAAGCTATAACCAAGTGAACAAACTGATACTGATTGCTTTTAGTAAGTGCTTGTGTCTGTAAAATAGGACATTCAGAATTTGAATCTATAATATATACATTACAGAAGCTTGATTGGAGGAAATTACATTGCTGCACATATAAATTGAAATAGTTAGTTTTGATTAGCAAAGGAAGCAACTGCCCTGTATGCCAAAGGCTTCTCTTATGCTGAAAATGAAGACCTAACAGGAGGTATAGAATTTGCCTCAGATATTTTATTAGTTTGGTGAACGACATGTATAATTATGTTAACCACTGCAGCGCTTTGAAGGCAGCGCTACAGCCTGATGGCTAGTTTGGGTCTGGCACGTGTGACTGAGTGTGAAAAAAAGGGGTGTGGCAGTACTGTTTACCTGATAAACTGTCGTCTGAGTTTTGCGCTGTTATTGTCGATATTTTTTGTCATTATTTCAAGTTTTAAGTTTATAAAACTATATATTTCTATTGCGCTGAGAAATTGTTTGATTTAACTATCTTGTTTATTTATGCCTTTAATATTAGTTTATTAAAATCGTTTTTTAAAGGAGAAGCCAGTTTTTACTTTTTTTCCTGCATGTGATCACAATTAAACTTATTTAATTTTAAATAGCTATGGGTGGGTTATGTTTCAGTTCCAATTATTTTTTACATGGAACAAAATTCCTCATGTGTGTCTCTTGACAGAAAGGGTTATACATTTATAACCCTTGTAGCCCCAATTTAAAGTTCTACAGTACAGAAATGGAAATATCAACTGAGGATCGAACCTTTGACCTCTTACTTGTCAATCCAGAGCACTAATGCTAAAGATACCTGGCGAATTACATTGCTAAAAATGCCATCTCCAAATAACCGTTACGTCCCATATATTTCCTACAGAGATGGGCGGAAAAAAGGGGTTGGGTGGAAAAAGAGCGGCGATGCTCAACATACGAATCTTGGACCTCCTGCTCCTCAGTCCCAAGCACTGGAGACTGAGCTATCTTTCCACCCCTACTAAGCCAATGCTATCAAATTAAATTTAATTAGATATACATCCTACGAATTTCTAGAAAAATATCAGACCAGATTTTCAGACACTTGCAGAGTCTGCATGTGAACGCAGGCCATTTCAGACGGAGATATCGTGAGGCGGTAATGATCAAAGATTATCAAGCTAAGTAGCGGCATTGGGCTACTATCCAAATAAACCCAGTACAGTGTAAAAGTGAGCCAATTGCAATTACAAGCCCACAGTCACACAAACAAAACAGACCTGAGTTCAACATGCAATCAAGGTCAGCGCCTGTTTCACATCAGTGTGTGTGAGTCTGACTGTCTTTGTGTCTCGTGGGGCAATGTTTGACACTTCTATGGGAATCCGTCAAAGCATGGCTTTCATCTCCATCTTCCCATACATCAATGGTCCAATCATCTTTATACATGGGGACCTCTACGGTATCTTGCTCGTTCCTCAGCCCTTTCCTTTCCTAGATAGTCAAGCTATCATCAGTGATATAACTGTCATAATGTGACTGGAAGGCTAAGAATCCTCCAAACTATTCATTGATCTTATTGGTTGACATTTACGAGTTTTTCGTATGATAGAAAAAGGAGGAATAAAGGGTGAATGAAGGCCCACTGCCAGTTGTTCAGCACCCTGCAGTGCCCAGTTGGGAGGTTCTAAGGCAGAGAAGTAAATGTGAGCGGAACGAGTAATTCTTTCACATTATTTATGGGTTAGTTTATTAAATGGGTTGGAGTCTTGATTAAAATTCTAGGAACTATACTCATGAGCAGGCGTAGCTTAACACAACTAAACTTAATATATTGTCTACAACATATTCAAAAAAGTTTTAATGTTAAATTTCAATATGTAGGCGTATACTACTCTTGCTATCCTGTGGCAGGACTAAGGGCGAAAATTTGATAGCTAGTCTATTTGTTTCCAATAGAAAAATCATGTTAGTGACTTCTGTTATATTTTAGTTAGAGATGTTGTAGCTTCATTTAAGCATTTCACTAAACCCTTAGATGCATTCACACTTTTTATAATGAAAAACAAATATAACTGCAGTAAAAGTGTTGGTGGAATTAAAGTTTTAATCAAACCAGCCCAATAATGTCTTTGGTTTTTTTTCTTCTTTTTTGAAATAATTGTATGGTCGATTTTCGTCAGCTTAGTCTAGATCTCGATCTAGTCTTTAGAAAAGTAGTATTCACTGTCACTTTTTATGGCTCAGTTTACTGCTTTCATGAAAACGACTCCAGGTGTAGATCTACTTATCTAGATCTATATGTAGAACACATGTTCATAAAATAGGAGTTCACAAAATCAACCAACAATTCTCGAGGCTACGAACACAAAGATTAGATTTTATATCTATCGATCTTGCTATCTATTGAATCTTTATTTATCTATCTATGTATGTAGGTTATGTGTGCGTGTGAAAATCTATCGTTATTTCGGTAACAGTTAGATCTATTTCTGTGATATCTAGGTTTATCTCAATCTTTCTTATCTTTAAAAGAATTTTATACCGAATTTTAGATTTGGGATATAATGAGCGTATACTATAACTCTCTATACCTAGACATGTTAATCTAGATCTAGATTAGATATTGACATAGATATAAAGTCTAGATTGTCGGCGAGGTTTTCCTCATCACTTACAATTGCCACAGAGCTTGGTTGTATTCCCCGGTATTCCCGCGTACGGGGGATATATTTTGATGCCATCATTTTGAAATTTTTCCTTGCTTCGAGTTTATTAGATTAGTCTAGATTATTTAATCAAAGTTTTATTAGTAGATCAGTACTGCTGCCCAATATTTTCGAATGATTGTTTATGTGGTGTTCCTCGTCGCAAGGGGCGCCACCCAATCGTTGACGCTGTAACCAAGGAAGTCAACGCATATGTTTACGAGACTACGAGAACTTGTCGAGATGGCTATTCCTATCAATCAAGAGATTTAGAGATCATGTTAAATATTCGCTGGATGAATCTCTTTGGTCCAAACTACACCTTAATAAAGTTTCTTTATTTTTAAAGAGAGAGAGAGAGAGAGAGAGAGAAAGTACGCATGATTTATGATTTTCTATCACTCAAAATCTTTACACAAAAACTATTCATTTGGTGAACACAGACAAAATATTGGATTGTAGAGTTATTCTTTCCTTTTTTTAAAGGTTTTTAATTGAGATGTATATAGTCCTTTTAATAAAGTCTGGCATGTGTGGACCACAGAATAGATGTAAGCTTATCCATCTGTCGAGGCCATCTTTTACAGAGGAGGGGGGGGGGGTAGTGATAAATAGATGTGTCGCAATAGCGAGATACGTATAGGCCTACCTATATGAGGAGAGAAATATCTCAGCGCACGGCATTTCATCATAAGATCCCGAGTACTAACGCAACCGAAGTCGCCTGTGTATCGAGTTTAGTGCATGTACATGTACACATGTGTTACAAACGAATAACAAGTCATTAAAAACGAAAAAAGCCACAAAAAACAACGAAATAAAAACAAACAAGAATATGCCTACAAACCACAAAAAAGTAAACAATGAAACTGCACATTATGCTGCAGCCCTATAAACGTTTCTCAAAGCACTGGCTGGTTCCTTATTTCTAGATATTTTTAAGTTTTAGCACACAACGAAATTATCAGCTAACCTTTTCTTTTAGCTTTGTCTATCCCACAATCACCATGAACTTCTTGAGATTACCCAAAGAAATATTTATTCACAGATCTAGATCTGGGTCAAATTCATCTATGTCTTATTTAGGATGAAATCTAGAATAGACTAGATTCATTTTTAATGTTAAATACTTTAGACCATGATGGTCTTAAATGATGGAATTGCAGTAGGCTCAAATATAAAAATCTCATAAAAATGTAATGGAAACTCATCTTTCCTTATCTCTTGTGAACGTAAATAATTATTTTGTTCTGCATTTCTCTTTGTAAAAAGCATTTGTACAGTTGCTAGCACCACAAAGTGTGCAAGAGTGTATTATAAAATAGTTTTAGCTTAACTATCCATGTTTATTGACATTAAACCGGGTAGACCCCATTCTTGAAGAATGAGAAATCACTCTCAAAGTCAGGCTGTCGGTGTTCTTTTCTTCCAGATATTGGATGCCATGGTCTTCTTTCATTTTCGTTCAAAGGCAACCCTGAAGAGCTCGTTGATTTTCATTCAAGTCGAGTCCTCCACAATCTTAACCCAACGTATCCGCCTCCTTCCTCTACCTCTCGTGTCTTCCACCATACCCTCTACGATCTTGAAATGCAAAGGAACTTTGCCTTCTTACATGTCCGTAATATTTACTTTTTCTCTCTTTAACTGTTTTGAGGCACTCTTCCGCTTGATATTATTTTGTTATTATTGTTTTTAATTTTTATTATTATGATAAAATATCCGGTAACATTATATAACGTTCAAAAATTATCAAAGAGTCTATGGTTAAGATCTAGATGTCTAGATCGCAAAGACCAAGGTAGGCAGTTAGACGCGGAGTACTGCAATGCTATAACGTAGCTGTCATGCATCACAAAACTTTGTTGGGAGTTTCTTTTCTAGCCTATATTTAGATTTCTGTGGGACAACCTTACAATGTGTGTATTTTTTTACTGCTAAATTTGCGAGGCTCGCTTATGCATCACATTGGTCTGTTTGTCATCAAAAACTGGAGTAAAAAGTCTAGGCTAGATCTAGAGATCTAACATTAATTTAGGCCTTCAGAAAAGAATGGGGGCAGGAATGATGGAATGATTGTAGGTTTGTCTTACTGTGACTTAAATAGATCTGCTAATTTTGGCAATTGCCATTTAGATCTAGATCCATTTGGACATAAATACCAGATTATTAGGATACGAGCAACCGTGTGCCTTCTTTTGAGACAGTTTAGCGCCCGTCCAGTATTGTGTTAGATACGGAAGCAGCTTGTCACCCTGTGACAGGGAAAGAGAAAGAGGAGGAGATGAGGAAAAGAACAAGAGAGAGAGAATGAAAAAGTGCGCACCCTTTCATAGTCTGTTAACAATTTAGTGATTTAGACTCTTGTTGAGCAGCCGAGAGGATAGGTGAGCAGGATTAGATAACAAATTGTGTTGCTTGTTGAGTGGTCTAGTCACGTTGAGTCGTTTACTTCTCAATGATTGGATAGGGGCCACTCTCAAGTAACCAAACAACTGCTGCCCAGCTGTGATTTTAATTCGAGGGCAGGCCCTACTTTTACTTACGGGGGGAGGGGTTTAGGTTTTGTCGGTTAACATCTCAATGTAAAATTTTGAGTTTCCTGACTGTAGATCCACAGGGGCCGTGATCTGTGCGTCAAAGAGATAGCGGGAGGAAGATTTCTCTGATCTTCTTACATGACTCTTGCCTAGTCTACCGTTTGTTCACAGGCTTGTGTATGTTTGCCTCACCCCCAACACCCACCCACTCCTCTCATCCATCTGATCGCTTATATTCAGATTTTCCCCGCTCCTATCAGTCTTAGATCACTATAGAAATAATCACTGTACTTTAGTGGGGTAATTAAGGGAGAAGCCAGTTTTTACGTTCATTCCTGCAGGTGATTACAATTAAAAATACTAATTTTATTAGCTGTGGGTGTGATATGTATTTTTCAGTTAGAATGCACTATTTCTCACTGTAACTAACCACCAACAGTAACACTATTCTCTTTTTAATCTCTACTCAGCACATCTGTCATCCTTTTCCACGTCACTCCAACACATTTGTCGCATTTGAACTAGAGGGGTACTCTTTGATCATGTTTTTAATCTTCAACCATCCATGCTACATAACATTTGTAATTGTTATAAAAGTGTCCCCTCTACTGCATTTTCACCAATGGCTAGTTACCCATGATCACCTGTACAATGTTGAGTTCAAATTGTTATTGTCATGTTGTGGAAAAGAATTTCATCCATCAGCCTTTAAAGTAAATGAATGATCACCATCATCAAACTGGAACCATTGTTCAAAGGAAGTAATTCATGCTTAACTATACGTGGAACAACATTCTCCTCTGCATTTCTTGACAGAAAGGGTAATGCGCTTAGAACCCTTGTAGCCCAAATTGAAAATTCTGCAATACAGAATTGGAAATATCAGCTGAGGATCGAACCTTTGACCCCCTACTCGTCAACCCAGACCACTAATGGTAGATATCTGGAGCCTTAAATATTCCTTAAAATGTAGTCTTCAAATAAATGTTGTAAATGTCCTACAGGTTTACTAAAGAGATGGGCGGAAAAAGGGGGTGAGTGGAAAAAGAGCAGTGACGCTCAAGATTTAAACCTTGTATCTCCTGCTCCTCAGTCCTGGTGACTGAGATAGATCTTTGTAATCACCCCTATTGAGCCAACGCTAATATTAAATAAGATCTACATCTCACAAATTTCTAGAAAAATATTGGACCACATTTTTGTATATCCACCAGCAGTTACAGTACTTGTCGGCCTACCATCCAAATTAACTCATTACAGCATGAAACAGAGCCAATTGCAAAAAGTTGAAAAACAAGCCCGTTTTTACATAAACAGAATTGTGTGGGGTTCAATATTTAATGAAGTTAGTGCCTGTTTCACATCTGTGAGTGTGTGTGTGTGTCTGTCTTTGTGTCTCGGTTAGGTAGCATTTGACACTTCTCTGTGAATAAGTCAAAGCATGGCTTTCATCACCATCTTCTCCTACACTAATGGTCCATCCGTATTTATACACAGGACTCAACACCGCCAGGTTATAATCTATAGAGGAGGGGGGGGGGGGTATTTTGCTCCTTCCTCAGCCCTTTCCCTTCTTAGAGATTCAGGCTATGATCAGTTATATAACTTCATAATTTGACTGGGTGGCCAATAATCTGCCAAACTGTTCATTGATTTCATTGGTTGATATTTTAAGAGCCTATATACTCATTTATGAGTTTCTCGCGTGCTGGGGAAAGGGGAGGAATAAAGGCCCTCTTCCAATGTAAGTTACTTGGCATCCCACAGTGCCCAGCCCTGAGGTACTAAGACAGTAAAGTAGCCGAGTGCAGGGCCTGTAGTTTTCTCACAGTGAGGCAATTTTTTTGGCTCGTCAAGCTTTATTGGGTATGAATGTAGGCCTATATCTAGATTATTAATCTTTTGCATAAGTAGAAGTTGCGATACTTAAATGGTGCCCTAAAGTAGGTAAGCAAAGTCACCTTCTGGATCAGGACTCGTCTGGAAACCCATGGGATGTAAATCTTCTTAGTATCGGGACAGTACCGATGACATTGACGATCAGGAGGCCCAAGGTTTGAAACTGCTCTCATCTCCCCCATTCAAGACCCTTTCCCCTATCTCTTTATGATGGCATGAAGTTGATTGAAGATTCCATTTTTTATTAGTAGAAGACACCATTGTAATTGTTTGGGCTCTGGAATTACAAGCAAGAGAAGCACCAACCTCAGTTGGTGCTTCTTTTCCTGTTTTGGGAACCTTTCAGTGGGGATACCAGGATCCTAGGCCTGTGATCTTGTAAATCAGGATACACACTGGGCAAATATGTTGCTCCATATTAAAAGGTGTTTGAACCGCAAACAATGTTCACTTTTTTAGAAAGATTTTTTATGAAATTGTAACACATACATAAAAAAGATATCTATATTTCTCTTCATCCATTCTTCTATATACATGTATATGATCTTTTTTCTTTTTTCAGATTCTGATATAAAATTGATGCATGTATCAACTGCTGTGTTCTTTGAGTTCAACTAAAGATAAAAATCATGGCAGAGAATGGAAGGGCTTGCCCCTATGATAAGGCGAATGTTTTTTCCAAGATAACCTTTTGGTAGGAAAAAAATTACTTCATGCAGTTGAACATATATTCTTACCATTGATGATTGTAACAGCATTTTTTTAAAACACTGTATAGTAAAAAAAAAAAAAAAAAAAAAGAATGAAATCTTATTAGTACATTTTTGTTTACACACAGTTTTCACAGTTTAACTTTATAACAATTTCAAATATAGATTCCACTAAATACTGAATTTGACATTAGCTATTATTTCACTGTTTGGAAACATAACATAAATCTGTCTTTGCAATGGGTCTTTTTTTTCCCTCTTCAACAGGTGGATGAATGCTTTGTTCAAACTAGGAATAGAAAATGACTTGACTGAGGACAATATCTGTGATGTGCCTGAAGAAGATAAATCTTGTAAACTAGAGTCAAAACTAAAAAGGTAATAATATCAAGATTCATGGTTGAATTTCATTAATTATTAATATATATAGACTATTCCTTGAGCTGTATTAAATGTTCTTTCCACTGGTTATAGTTAGTAGTTATGCTAAATATTCTTTATATAGCAAGATAGTTTCACTGAATTTTTGCAATGTAGGATCCATTTACCACTTTTAGTCCTCATTTTCAATTCATAGGTAAACCCTCTTCTTTTTTAAATTAATACCACTTATGCATGTTTGATTTTTACATTTTTATTTAAATTGTCAGATGTAATGTTTTAAAAATAAGGAGGGATATTAGAATGGGCATAAGTGATTTTAACTGAGCTAGAAATTGGCTATGATATGTACAGTTTTTCAACATGCATCTTAATTTTAAATTCACATCAGGTATTGGAAAGAAGAAGTCCAGAGGCATTCTGAAGGAGGTACAGCAAGTTTGTACCGGGCTGTGCTTAAAACATTCAAATGGCAGTGGTTACTACCAGGACTTATGGTTTTAGTATTTGTAAGTTAGCTTCTTTTTGGAAATATTCATTAAAAAAAAAATACATAACAATTTTTTTAGTAGGCCTACATATGATATTCACATGCAATCCACGATCATTCCTGTTTATTATTATTATTTTTTTTTCTATCAAGCAAACTTTCCTATGTATCCTATTCATTCAATTATCCAATTGTAAGTGCTGTAAAATATTCAGTTATATATCTTCAGACACTGGGATCAGTTAAATTGGGATTTTTAAATTTCTATTAAATTGGGATTTTTTAAAATCTATTAAATTGGAAAATATCACCTCTTAAAGCGCAGACATTTTCGGACATAACACTGATGAAAGCGCTTGATGAGAACTTTTGTTCAATATTGTCCACATTATTTCATTTCATTTAGATTGATTTTGCTGAAAATTTGTTTTGTCGCCGTCTCAAAGTCTTTCCAATTAGACTTTTGAAAGTTCTATCTTGCTCTTCTTTGTGTGTGTGTGTGTGGGGGGGGGGGGGGGGGCGCTTTTATGTCTTGTTTGTATTGTGGTTTGGATTGGCCTGTGGTCACTGCTTATGTCTGGACGTCTAGTATACCCTGCTCCGTGCAGCAGGGTTCAATATCAGATGAAATAATAGTCAAATCAGAGCATCTGAGAGTATTGTGCGCTCGGTGAAGTTGGGATAGGAGTGGATTTTGGTGTTTGTGTGATGACTAACTTTGTACTTCCATCTTCTTCCAAGTATTTTCCTGTTCCGTTGGTATTAGTGTAGCCCCATTGAGGTGAATGGCAGTTAAAATCACCTGCAATTATGGTACGATTGTACATAGTTCCTTGAAGGTTGTCGATTTGACATGCTGACGTTGGGGAGGCTATAGATATTATAGATCGTATATTTCTGTTCGTCATACCAGATTGTATCTTTTTGAATATCTGTGTTGTCTGTCTGGATTTGATGTTCACAGTCAGCAATGAGGTCATTTCTAATGTGTGTAAAGATTACTTTGCAGTTTTCACAGTTGCAAGGATAAGCAGTATATTCTGTAAGATGAAGATTGGTGTTTTTGTGGAGACTTTCTTGTATAAGAGCAATATGGATATTGTTCGATGGAAAGATTTTAGCTAGTTCTATTTTCTTGTTCTTTATACCACAAATATTTAGTCGGAGGATGTTCAGCTTAGTTTGCTTCTTTGGATTTCCTTCCGCTTTCTTTCTAAATTGACTTTTTGTTTTTTTGTCTCCTCTGGTAACCAATAGCATACTTTTCACCACATGCAGCCTGGTTTCGCGCTGACTGGCATGTCTTTTACATGGCGTCGCCTGATCTTGTTTGATTTATTTTTTGTTTTCTTCGTGGCATTACTGGGGGTATATGTGACTTCTCCAACCCACCCACACTATCCCTAGGCTGTCCCTCTGTTGCATCCGAAATTAGCATCCCCCACCCAGAATGTACTTACACAGTTTGAAGATGATCAATACAAATACTGGTGACACTGTGCACTCAGCTGTACTTCCCGCCACCAGAGCTTGCTGGCTGGCTGACTTTAAATTTTGTCTATTTTGTCAGCCACTATTCAATGCCACAAATGATTGAAAATCACCGGATCATCACTTCATGCAGCGTCTGTGAGGGAGCACCAAAAACCCATTCAGTTGGGTTCAGAAAACATGCTTTCCACTCTGAGGGAGAGAATCTGATCTAGTGCTTGGAAAGGGCAACCTAATAGGTGGCGTAATGCAACAGTCTAACTATCACAGAGGGGTAATAAAGATAAAGGAGATAGATTAAGACAACTAGGACAAGGACACCCCCAAGTGAGGGGGGGTGGGCTGCTATATACTGGTACAGTGACTAGTTTGACCCCACAGGCAAGGATCTCCCATGTTGATATGTTGATGGACAACAGATTTTTCCACCACTGGAGGGTCCTATATGTTGTGGAGCATGGTGTCCTCCTGACCAGAGCTCAGTCAGCTACCCGTGGCCTTGACGTTGAGTTGGCTTGAGTATTTTATGCAATTAAATGTGCATGGACTGAAAACTGCTGTACATTTACCAGAGAGAGACTGAAAGTTGCGCACTAACACTCCTTACTGCCTGTGTGCTAAGTATAAATATGTAGAAATTGAAATAATTCTATTCCTCCATGTCCATAGCTTGGACACATTTGATCATCTACAACTTTATTTTGTTTTTTATCTCTTTAGGAATCTATTAAGATTGGGCAGCCATTCCTCATTGGTGAGTTGGTGAGATATTTGAACAATGCAGAAGATGCAGTGTCAAAAACGGTGGCCTGGTGTATGGGAGCAGCCCTTGGACTGAGCTCTATATTGCAAGTGACCCTCAATCCCACTTATTTCTTTACAATGCAGCATGTTGCACTACGCATGAAGGTAGCAGTTGGATCACTCATCTATAGGAAGGCAAGAGACTGATTTTAATCGTACCCCATTACAGCAGAGTATATATGTATCTATTAATTTACCATTGAACACACTATTTTTTCTGCAGTCTTTTCCATGTAGCTTAATATTTTAAAACCTTTCTACTATCTTTTTTGTGAACTGGAGCCGTATTCATGAGCAGTCGTAAATTAGGCCAAAAAAATTGACGTAGTTAGTACTACATTTTTTACGTAGACTAAGCCTGTATTTGTGGCAAATATTTGTTGTAGGCTAGCTATGTCTATAAAAAAGGAGGGAAAGTCTTAAAATGTAAAAAATTTAATAGAAATTATTTAAAAATTATAAAAAGTTAAGTACCAAAACTCAAATCTATTATTAATTTCTTAATTCCTATGAACTACTGGGTGAAATCTTTCATTTGATCTACTTTTTTATTGTAGATCTAGATTATGAAAAATAAAATTAAACTATAAAACAACTCAAAAGTAATTATAATTGATTTTTTTATAGACTGTAGGTAGACTTGAGACTAAATTTTAGCCCTTAGTCCTGCTTCGGAGCAGGTATAAACTTGTGTGAAAATTTAGTAGTAGGAAATTCCCATGAATAGGTTTTAGACTAAATTTAAAATTCAGACGGAAGTAATATCAGACTTTTAGGTCTAAGCCTTCACGTGAACATGGCCCCTTGACATGACCATTGGCTTTAACATTTTTTAAACTTTAGACCTTTAACTATTAGGCTTTTTAACATGCTTATTTCTTCTAAGATGAGGTTGTGACTGAAACTGAATTAAAACACCCATGACAGGATTGAACCAAACAAACTGGTTTTAGATTCTTTTTTTTTTTACTGGCAGAAAACTATTTTTGGGCAATCTTCAATTACGAAAAAGGTTTGTGCCTACTCATGATTAGATTCATTACAATTGTTAAAAATGTCTGGGGCAAAGGAAAATTGAATTTTATAGCCAAATTAGGTATGTAAAAAACTCTTTTCAGCTTTCCAGAGTTTTTAGGAATGAAGAAGAGTGGATACTTTTATTTTATCTCTAAAATATGAGAGAATTCATGCAAACCAAGAGAGAAAATGAGACCAATCATCCTGTCTGACTTAATAGCTTATATTCTAGACATTTGGGGAACTCTATTCTCGTTGAAATTCCATGAATCAGATAGTTCTGACATTGATAACAATAATTATATTCTCAAATCAAATTAAACGTTCTAAAATTTGACACAATTTTTAATAATTTTGCAGCGTCAATGTTTTAAGTAAAAGGACATATTTTTAAAAGTTAGTGGGTCTTGGAAATGATCAATCACCTACAGTCATATTTATAGGAACATAATTGATTTTCTGCATTTTTATAACACGGAGGCTGCATATCTAATTGTATTCTTTCATAACTTAGAACAAACTAGTCAAGTTATTTTTTTCCTGAAGATTCATGAAATCTCTTTATAGATATATTGATAGAAACAATCTTTTTTTTCAGGTTTTATCTCTAAGCACAGAAGCTTTCCATTACACCTCTTCGGGTCAAATTGTCAACCACCTATCCACCGATATTGAGAAGTTCAATGAGGTAACAATTTGATGGTTTTTTGTTTTTATCTTTTTCAATATTTTTAAAATTTTTTATACGATTTTTGATTCGCTATGAGATTGTGTAATAGACATTTTAATCCTAGCTCTGCGGGGGTACATACCTTAAGGTTATAGCGCTCCCAAATGAGCGCTGGTGGGTGCCGACATAAAGGGGTATCTCTCCGACCCCAGCTCAGCGGAACAGCCACTATTAATGGGTGACTCGAGGACGACCTTGAGACGTCATCTTGTTACAGAAAACCTTGTCTTCTTCACTTAGGACTCAATATTTCTATACTAAGATAATCAACCAATGAAAAGGTGCGACTTTTCCTACCTTGTCTGCTTCATCAGTCTTATTAGCAGGCTTTGAATTTGAAATATGGTGAAGCAAACAGGTGGATCATGAGGTGTGAAGATTGGTTTCTTGGTATGTTTTCCTTATTACGAGATAATTGTTTGATGCTGATACATTGTTTGAACGATGAGTCTTTGAGCTATTTTATGATTTGTGTAAAACGCCCTTTGTCTATAGTCGTTGTGGTGAAGCGCTAAGGGATCAGGGGAGATGTAAGAAAAAATAAGTTCTGCCTCTGCTCAGTTCTGGGTGAAGGGGAGATGGAAACAATGTGTAGTTTGCTATCAGCATCAGACAGAGCAAAAATTGGCATCTACTCTCTCTGATTTGACTAATCAGCGGTATGGGGTATGGCAGCTCCTCTATCTGATATCACCAATAGGCGCAAGATCAGGTTCATGACATTACTCTCTCTTTCTCTCTCTCTCTCTCTGTGATATGACCAATTGGCTTCAAGATCAAGGGTATCTACTTTCTCTGACCTGTCCAGCCGGCATTATGCTGTATTGGACAATAAACCATAACTCGTTTATTGATCCCGGTACACATATGCATGTACTCATCTAATGTCCGATCCTAATAAAGCTCCCATTTCTTCATTCTAAATAAAGCAAACTTACATAGTGCTATAAAGGAAACCATAAAAAATAAATATTTATATCTACTAAATGCATATTGGTAGCTTTTTACGTTTTTAGGAAATACAGAGTTTTCATCATCTGTAATCAAATTGAACAAACTGCACCTATAATTTCACACCTTGACTTGAACACCCCTTGAGGCACTGAAGACTTCGCAGCCAGACCCCAATATTCATACTCAGCCATACACATGCACAACTAGAGTTAACATTTGCATTGGTCTTCTTTTATAGATATTGTGAAATTAAGTTAAATAACATTGCTCATATCTAAAATAAAAAATTTTTTCTTTATTTTACAGGCCATTGATCTTCTTCATTTCTTTTGGGCGTCCCCAATCTCTGTGATAACAGTCATGTACTTGCTGTACAGACAGCTTGGAGTAGCTTGTCTCTGGGGGTTGTTAGTCATTGTTGCCATTGTGCCTTTGCAGACTGGACTCTCTGCATTGTTGGGAAGACTCAGGTAATCTATAGCTTAGAACATCAGTAACACGTCTCATGGTGAATTCTATGTGAAAGGCTACTGTTTTGTGCACTTGCGTACAATTGTGCAGTCGATCAATAGCAGATGTTTATCAAATTTGTCAACATTTGAGGTTATTACTTTATGGATAAGAAAATTTAAAAGTTGTGAAAGTCCATAAACTAATTTTCTGTTAGTCATTTTCATGGCTTTGACAGATATTTTGTGTAAGATGGAATTTAAACATGTGTAACGTTTGTTGTTGCTTAGCGTCAGTCCTATATAGGCTATATATTGTGGATAGGCTCCAAGATGTCTGACAAGTTTATGTCCTGCCACACAGGGGCAGTGTAGGGATACCATGACACATTATGATAATGACACGGATCCAACCAGGAAGGGATGAAGTCACCAGAGCAGGGCTCAACCTCTGATAGGAAGCCGATATTTTAATTCAGGGCTTCCCCCCCCCCCCACCCCCCCTCCCTCTAAAGCATGTAAAGTAACAAGATGATAATAACTCTACATAGTTACTCCTCTGTAGAGATATCGATCCGCCAATGAAAGTAATAAATAAATTTGTAGTTTTCAATATGGTCTAGGTGTAAAAGGAGGTTATGTATCCTGTCTGGTTTCCTAGACACAATGTCAAGTAGATCCATTCCAGTAGATTTTTGACACCCGACTATTCTCAAATCTTTAAATAAAGACCTTTTTTAATTCTTTTTTATAATATGATGAGATTCCACAAATTTATTTGTTGTATTTTGCCAATATTTTTTTCATAAGATTTTTGCAGTATTTTTAGAAAACCTGTCAAATAGAAAGCCATATCTTTATATTAATTTAAATTAAAGTGATGCATTTGAAGACCCTACCTTGAGAGTTATTACCAACCCATGTGACTTTCTCAACTGACATGGGAGCATTGTAGAAGTACCTGATTGCACTTTTTAAAATCTTTTCTATCATGACCTTTGTTTTTTAACTTTGTGAAAAATATGTTGAAAGAGCCTCTTTTAAAAACTGGCTTCTGAAACAGACTGAATTTTAATAAAAATAACTTTGAGTATAAAGGTTGATTTTACCCCTATGTTTGTGTCTTTATAACATATTTAGTTGAAATTGCTTTGAATATTGTTAACAGGATGAAAATTGGTGCTCTGTCAGACCATCGAATCCAACTTATGTCAGAAGTTATCATCGCAATGCGTGTTATAAAGATGCAATGCTGGGAGAAACCTTTTCAGGAGCTCATATCAAAGATTCGCGGGTAAATTATTGTTCTTATCTCAAGCACCACAATATTTTATTTTCAATTTGTCATAGTTCATTTATTTAGATTTTTGTAAGTAAAGCTTTTGGCTTGAAGTTTTATACTGTATACAATATCAAACATTTATTCATTTTTATGTTTACCTTTATTGGACCCTGTTAAAAAATATTTTTTTTTATCAGTAAGCCCTCCCCTTTATTTAAAAGAATATTTTATAAAATTATTTAATTGTTTATAGGAACTTTCTACTAGACCAGAATCATATCCAACTAAAAGAAATTCATTAAAAAAAGCTTTTAAGGTTTACAATGCGTTTCATTGTATTCAAATGACTTTTTTTTTACCTTCATTGTCAGTGAAAGTATTAAAGCAGACTCTCTTAAAATTTATATAAATTGTCTTTAAAAAACCTCTTTGTGTTTATATGATTTAAATGAATTATAAAGATGGGCATTATGCTCATCACCAGTCTATTTTTTTTTTACACCTCGTGTGCACCATTGTAATTTTCCTTTATTTGCTGAAATAGAAGTATTAGTAGCAAAGTTGATAATTAACCCTGCAATATTTTACTATGCATCTTCAGATTTTGATTTTAAAAAAATTATTTGCCTTGCACTGTCAAAACAGAAGCAAAGCTTATTCCTTTTTTTTTTAATTAGTAAAACAAACTTTCATATATTGAACTTTTCTCATGTCTTTTGTCTTGCAGTTTTACATTTCTGCACATTGTAGCTGATATCAATTAGACATCAGTTTGTATTTTGAAAGACATTATTTGAGATTATTTTGTTTTGTTGCCTATGTGTGTATTTTTGGTTTGTTTTTTATTTTGCACTTGTTCTTGCCTTAAGAAAGTTAATTAGTGTTGGAGGAGAATGAGACATGGAGTGCCAATGGCCTCGTGGCTATTTCTACATCATTCTCTAGATTAGTGGCATGAATTAAATACAAGAAATCAGTAAACTAATCGGAAGAACTGTTCAAAATCTGTCTTTTCTTAGATGTTTTTTTGCAATTCTGGCAACAAAAAATGACTGGTTTTCCAAGAATCCAAATTTAGAAGGGAATATAACTTCAAACCACTAATTTTATAGTTCATATGTCCACATATGGTTGAACTGACTGCAGAAACTAAAATCGGGGAGTTGATTATCAGACCCCTTACTGGCCATTTGAGGACCCAGCCTTCCCTTTAAAGAAAAGTAATTAAAGATATTTAAAGACTGTGCAGTTGTAAACACCTATATTTCAAGCAGCAGATGTTTTAAAAATCGAAAACGCAACACAGACTGAGAATCTGACAAGCTAAAATGCAGAATTCTGTCATGTTTGTCTTCATGGGGAAGGTTTTTATTTATTTTGACTGTTTTCAACAGTCTTCAGTTTTGTTCCTCTCTTTTTTAAGCTCATTTTGCTTCTTTGCTCTCTCTCTCTCTAAGAAAATGTGTCATTACATAAGTCGTAAAGTCTTTTCCTGCTTATAGTTTTTTACAAGGTTTGCTTGATTATGAAAATTTTGTTTTGGCTCCAGCAATGAGATGAGAACTACACGAATAGGAGCAGCACTCATGGCCTTAAATTATGGAGTAGAGCAAACTGCAATGAAACTTATGCTGGCTGTCTTTATAGTAGTTGCTTGGGCCAGGGGAGAGTTTTTTCCAACTGGCACTGCTTTTGTTGTGTTTGGGCTTTGTCAGGTGCTCAAGTCCACTGCTTTCTTTTTCCTGAGTTTCAGTGTAGGAAAGGCAGTTCAACTTAGAGCCTCACTTTTTAGAGTACAGGTGGGGTAATCACGTTTTGTTTTTTTTTTTAATTGTAATATTTGGTATGTTTTTTTTTTCTTTTTCTTCACTAAAATTGCTTGTTTCCTTTGGCAATATCTGTCAAGCCTGCAGGTGTGTTGCTAGCCCTTTTCGTACTTTTCTTTTCTTTCACATCCCATTTCTTCTCTCCCCCATTCCATTCCAGAATCTTAAAATTTTTGCATGTACAATGATTTTCATTTTTTTTCCAGGCAGGAATGTGCAAGCTTTTCTTTTAAAAATTTTATTAGACCTGCCCCTATCAATTAAATAATTATGTGTGATGTTCATCACTGCTCTGAAATAAACTTTGTAGGTCAGAAGTAAACTGGCAACATCTTGGAGCCATCACAAAACTGGCTCTAGCCATGGAACAGACATCAAGCCGATTAGTGGGGATGGTTATATTTTGTGCCATGTATTACCAGAGCTACGAAGTACCCTGTGTGGCAAAGATTTTCACCATGCTGTGCCTTCTTGAAAATCTCCGATTATCATGTTTTTACTACTTACACTATGGAGTAGAAGTCACCAGCCAGCTGTTTGCTTCACTTAAACGGGTACAGGTCTGTTCCAGTACCTTATTCGTTCACATTGTTAGCCTTCCCTTTTTGATTCACTACTTATTTATATGTCTTGCACCTTCCTGCTCCTGGCATGAAAATCAACAGCCCAATTCGCGTAACTCCTATGCTCTCCTATGCTCTCAGCAGTACAGTGGTCTCCGTTTAACATCTTACCGCTCAGGGTTCAGTTTTTAATGTGATTTTAGGCATAGGCAATGAAAGCTGGAAAGAAGGGGTGTTGATCTCAAGTTTTGTCAAGGAATAGAAGGGGAGGGGAACCTAGTTAAATGTTGCACTTCATTAATGAAACATTAGTGTAATGTAAGCTGATGAATCAATGTTTGCCTTTCTTTCTTACATGGCCGTAGAGCGCTGCAGTTGTCTTACCTAGGTTGATTAAATTGTGGTTTCAGATGGTTCATGGCAGTGCTGTGAACCAGATTTGAGACTATAAACTGATATTGCAAGTGCTTAAAAGAGTTTTCTTAGGAGTTTACTCAAAAATTGTGATCTTTGAAGAGACATGATCTATATTAAAAAACATTAAAAAAAATGTTTTAGTAATGTTACACAGATTGAGGCGATAGACGGAGACATCCATATTTGTTTTGTTTAACCATGTCAAACAAACCTGCACCTAAACGATCTTTCCTTATGTAACTTGCTGCTGAGAACTATCATGAGAATTTACTTAACACCCTGTTTACCAATATGCAATAAAGCTAAGGCTTCTTGAAAATCACATTTCAATTATCCTTTAATCCCATCACACTGGTTGGCTGATTGAATTTTTCACTTTTAGGCATTCTTATTTGCCTAGGTTGTCCATGTCAT
This sequence comes from Elysia chlorotica, assembly GCA_003991915.1. Classification (NCBI taxonomy): domain Eukaryota; kingdom Metazoa; phylum Mollusca; class Gastropoda; family Plakobranchidae; genus Elysia; species Elysia chlorotica. The sequence goes on from RQTK01000092.1 coordinate 724,417, forward strand.
GGAATATACAGCCATACAGCACAATGTTCAAGATCTTACCTGCGACAGATTTATCCATCTTCAGTACTGACACTGGTAGTGTCCATCAAGCTTTTTGTAATCTTATTTTAAAACAAAAAGTGAATTTCAGATATCCTAATCTGAACATTGAAGTACCTTAGTTCACACAAACAAAATACATATATTAAACTCTCATTTTAATGACAATGATAAAGAATCAATTTTAAATCTCAAACTAATTTTTAAACGTACTATCAGAATAGCATTCAATAATATTGAAAGTTGAGGAGTATCTTCATTTTGTCTTGAAAATTATGCACCTGTCCACCATGCAAAATCTACCAAATGCTTCTGTCACCACTGGTGCTTTTGCACTATATTGCAAAGGTTGTTTTACCATCTTTTCTGTGTTTGGTAAAACTCATGCACCACATATTTAAATAATTTTTTTTTTTACTTAGCAAGAAATACTCTTTTTTTATTTTATTACAACTTGAGCACCTGGACTCATTGCAGGTCTGAAGTTTCCTTTTTAAGAAGATCAAAACTATTAGAGGGAATAGGAAAGAACCTAGAAGAAGTGACCGTTCGCCTAGCACTGCTGGCTGTCATTCTTGGGCTGGGTACTGGTCACGTCACAAGTGCGGCCACAGTTTTCTCATCGCTTGCATGGTTCCTTGCACTGCACAGCGTGCTCTTGCGTTTCCCCACACAGGCCATCCTGAGCTTGAGGGCTTTCTACAGGGCAGCAGCTGTGGTGCAAGTGAGTATACACCACTTTAACAGTTTCTTTCACAAGGATGAAAGCGTTTTATCATCAACTTGTAATATCTCTATGAATCCCAATCTGATGTCAATTTTTCATGTTCATTTATTTTCAGCTTTCTATTTGTAACACCAACATTTGATAATCTTGGGGTGTCCCTTTTTTTTAAAACTGAAATTTATTGATAAACATAAATTGTAACTTTCAGTATTGTTATTAGCTTCTGGTGACTGGTTGGCTAATTAAAATTTTGTTTTGTTTTGAATGGCTTCTTATTTTTTTCTAAAGCTACCATACCTGCCCAGATATTTTTATGTTTGTGTTTAATTTTTTTTTAAGTATATAAGACTATGTCAGTACAGCTGAAAAATAGAAATAAACAATATATATATTCAAATACAAATGACAAAATTAGGAAAAACCATTTCAGAGTTTTTTAATACTTTCAAAAGAAGTAGAATGCTATTTAAAATGCCTAGACGGAGGAAAAGATAGATCTATTGCATTATTTTCAGGACAATAATGACATGGGTTATGGTGGCAATCATTATCAAAGTTTGCTTTTTCTATTGTGACTATGTACTCTACACTATACCAGATACAAGGAGTTGAAAATAGTTTTGGTGTCTTATTGTGTAATATTGTAAAATGTTATTTATGAGTAAGATTGCCTCCTCTTCGTTTATCAAAAATCATATCAATCTTGGTTTACCTTTCATATTGTAAGGGGTATGATGGGTCAAGTGAAATGAATAGTCAATTGAAACTTCAAAGGAAATTAATTTTTTTATCATTATTATTAGTTTCTTTTTCCGTATCCACCATCAAATCAGGTTTATATGTCCTGAAGTGGATATGGTATGGTGCTTGCTTGAATTGCCTGGTAGCTGAAAATGTTTTCCCCCTAAAAAAAAAAAAATCCAAAATACTAAATCGATAGTCAACTGTAATTATCCTTTTTGGAATGATCTTTCTTGAAAAATTAGACATGTTAACGTAATTCTTGTCCTGTAGTTTCTGATACAACAAAAAAAATGTGTATGGTTGGTAGATCCCAGATTTAAGTTCTTCTCCCCCCCCCCCCCCTCCCCCCAGTGTATGAATGTATTTTATAGCTGCTGAACACACTTGCTTTAAGAATAGGCAACTTTGACAATGCACTGTACTTCTAAAAACGTTTTGGAAGGAATTGTAGATAATTTGTGGATGTAGATTTAAATGAAGATTTAACTCTCTTCATTCTCTTCGATTGGTTCCTCCAAGGAGAAATGTTAAAGAAAAGAATGATTTCTCATAAAAATCCATTTTGATTGAGCCGAGTTCCGAAGTAACAATATTCGTTTCTGAGAGTTTGTCCTAAATTTCATGTTTAGAGCTGTATTTGACTTGTATGTAGTAAAATAAATTGTCTAGATACTAAACTGAGACTACAGGTACCTATTCTAAATATGTAACTCATTTCTTACCATCCCTAACATTTTTTTTTTCTGTAGCGCATGATTTAATTTTACCTCTCCCATCCTATATATTGTGTTTTAACCCTACACATGTAAACTTCACAAAAGAGACATTTTTTGTTCTGGTAGGGCCATTTGGAAATTTTCTTTTAGACAAAAAAAGTGATTGTCGTGCTCTTGTATAAGTAACTAATGAGGCCTGATATAATTGTAATTGTAACTTGTGGTTTTGAAACTACAAACAGTATTTCTGAAGACAAACGCCGACCTTTATCTAGGTAAGACAAAGTGTAAAGCACATAAGCATTGACACTGCCTTATTTGCCATGAGGTGAAATTAATGCACAATGCAGTTGGCTTGTTTATCTACATAGCACCATAAACAGCTGCTGTGAAATTCCTTATTTTATTATTAGTTAAATATAAATGCAGATGAAAATACAGATTGCAACTATATTTTCTTTATATATGTTATTATTCTTTCACACATATTTTTTTTACTCTCTGTAGTATTAATGAGCATAAAGTTAAAATTATGTTTTGGCTTACATTTCAATTGACAAGATGTGTTTTTTGTTTAATAGTAGTTTTGATTATTTTTTTCCAAGAACATTTACAGGAAGCATTAATTTTTCGAATAAAATAAGTTTCCTAATTGACTATTGCATGATTTATTGTAATTATATTCAAGTAGTAATAGCCTACATACTATTATTGTCACATGTCTCATTTGAAGCATTAAGTTTTAACTTAACTCAACTGAATGTTTGCTTTCAAATTGTGCTCAAGTACTGAGCAATAACCCTACATAGACTTTTTACCTTCATAAATATACTTCAGAAAAAAAACTCTTTCCCAAAGCGGCTTAATGATTTCCTTTTTAAAAATATTCCTGTTCTTGTCTCTAAGATACAAAAAAAATATTGGTTTAGAAAAAAGGAATGACAATTTAACATGTTTTCAAGTAATAAACATGTTTTATGCAATGAATACTTAAGTCAAAATGAACGTAAAAATAACTAAGTTCAATGCATGGTCTATATTAGAAAGTTGTTATACAGAAGATAAATCCACAGAGAAACTTACAGTATAAATATTTTAATTAAAAATATTGTAAGATGGAATTTTTATTGTTTAAACGAAATTTAAACATTCTTTTAGATTTACCTTGTTATTTCAAATATAATATAAAAAGATAAAAAACTTATCAAAATTTGATGTTTAAACTGAATTTTTTTCCTTTCTTGGTTTGCTCTAAAATCAGCTCATTGAGATTGTTTACCAATCAACACTGGTCATTTCACACTTCTCCCCACAGTCTTTCCTGTTGTTAGATGAAGAAAAAGAAACCATCAAAGACCTGCGGCTTCACCGCTCCATCCAACATTACAATGAGCCACATTCTGATTGGGCGGTAGACATAGATCACATGACAGCTCGATGGCCACTGGTTTACACAGAAGGGCGGAGGAGATTCCAGAGAAAAGGCCTTAGGGGTAGCACAAGCTCCACAAAGAGTTTATTGAGAGAGGTAGCAAACTGTAATGTATTATGAACCAAAGCAGGGCATGTTTGGATAAATAGGACTATGTTAGTTTTTCCTTGAAAGGAAATGTTGATGACTAACAAAATTTTATGATTTTTTCCCTTTTTTTTAATTTTACATATTTTGTGGCCCTCTTGTACAATTAATGAGCTTTTGATTGGTCTATTGTTTTTATCAGTAAGGAGAAAACACTTTCATTGTAATTTTCTGTCAGTATAATGTGAATGGTCCAATATGTTTTAAGTAGTCTTAAGCCTTGTAACAATCTGAAAGACTAAATGTGCCCGAAAAACCCTACAAAATCCAGCACTGTGGCATCAAACACCCCTCTGCTATATACATGGGGGGAGGGGGGGGGGTTGGTCAAAAATGTATTTGTACAGTAGTTGCGTCTCCCACTATTTGGGATGGTGTCAGTATAATGTGACCAGCTGAGACAGAATTCTAGGTTACCCTGCTCAGTTTTGTGTGTTGCAGCACAAAAAAATACTCAGGCTTCAGTCTTGGGGCCTCTTCACAATATAGCCTATATAATGCTGATGTTGGATGTTAAGCAACCAATCCGACTCAACTCTGCTATATATACATAAAACTTTAATAGGAATTTGATTGAAATAATACTTGCATAGAGGAAACTTTTGTGTTGTTTTTTTTTTCAATACAATTATTTTAAAAAAGAACAAAACAAAACCATGCCATGGACAAATATTTCTCTCATCATGATAATTTAATAGTTATTGCTTGTTTTCTTTTGTTTTTTTCTTTAGCACAGTGATGTTGAGCAGGCTTTCTCTTTGAAGTACATTTCATTGCAGATAAAAAAGGTACATGTATCAAAAGAATTTTTGAATAAGTCTATATAGTTTTATTTATTTGCATTTTAATGACATTTTCTTGTCCCTTATATTCCTATTCTTGAAAGTTGCTTAAACCATTTTTGTTTTAGTAAATGTATACTTAAACACCATAGTAAATGAATTTTATGCAAACCTTCTTTAGATATTTATAATGTTCGATCACAATTCAGTAACATTACTCTATTTCTGTTAGAAAAAGAAAGATCTTTTCAATTATTTTTTTTCCTCAGGGTGAACACATAGCTGTTGTAGGAGTAGTAGGATCAGGCAAGGTAATGATTTTATAATTTTCTTTATTTTATTTGAAATTGACCTCCATTTGGGGAATAATTTCATATCTGTTAGGATTTTAGGAAAGAATATTTTTCTTATTAAAAGAATATGCAGTCAATCTCTATCTGTGAGATTTCATAATTTTAATGCAGCAGTGAAGTGCTGAAGTGTTTTGGGCTCTAAGGTTTTTAATTGGTTCAAATATCTTTACCTGGCAAGATTATATAATTGCATAACCAAAATAGCTAAAAATTATTTTTCTAAAACAATATAATTTGAAAAAATCTATGTTAGAGTGAAAACAGTAAATCTGCACATACAAATAGTCCTGCATGTGTGGCGATAATTGTCAGATTTCCTACAATTGGGCTGATCGGCTAAATTTACCGCCAACCTCGATTGATATCATATAGGCGTATTGGCAATCTGCCACTCTATCAGCGGCTAGTATTCAAGCGGTGGATCCAAGGACTGCTGACAGTCAATCATGGGATTGCTGACATTGTCGACAAGATTTTCGGAAAATTATTTTTAGCTCATCTTGAATCTCCGCCATGATCGAAGCTCTCCACTGTCTGAAACCAAGAAGTTTATATATTCCGAATTTCAATAGAGCAGGCGCGTTTTGATAATTTTTATTTAAACTTTCTTTTCTATGTTAGGGCCTGTTGCCTGAAAACAAACATTTAAGTCTGTTTGATTTGTTCACTTTGAACGCAATTTTGTAACCTGCTTTCTGGAATTTATTATCACTTATCTCTTTCTTGACGATTGGCTTTCCTTTGCATAATACTCTTAACATCAATTTGGCCAAGTTAAAAAAAAATTTGAGCCTACAATACCGGAGTTCTCAGTTACTTAAAATAGTCATGTCCTAGATTTAACTCTGAAAGAATCTCAGCTGGACTCAATAGAGCGGATGATGTCAAGCTCTGCAAAGTTCAGCGGCGAATAATATAATGCTTACAATGATGAAATAGAAAAAGGTTAACAAGCTAATATGCACACTTTGTTACAGATGAAAAGAGTTTTCGTCTTTAGTCCTTAAGCCACCTGCTTTCCCAGATGTCTCGTACTCCATAGTAAAATTACAACATAAAGTCATACTTTCAATAAATACCATCCTCCTATTCTTAGCTAATAACTTTGTTGCTATTCCAGTCATCTCTTCTGATGTCCTTGATTGGAGAGCTCCCTCACGAGATTGGACAGATATCAATGAATGGCAGAGTCAGCTACTGTAGTCAGACCACCTGGGTCTTCTCTGGAACAGTGCGCGAGAATATCCTCTTTGGACAGAGTTTTGAGCCTTCACGGTACAAAGCTGTTATAGAAGCTTGCGGTCTGGCTCGGGATTTAGAGCTGCTTGCAAAAGGAGACCAGACGTTTGTTGGAGAGAGGGGCTTGCAACTCAGTGGAGGACAGAAAGCTCGGATTACTCTTGCTCGGTAGGTACAGACTTGATGATTTGAGAGTTATTCCTGTACAAAGAAAAGAACTAAGCTTCCCGTTTCTGCATTTCATCTTGGAAAGTAAATTTATCATCAGCTGCAGTGTAAAGAAATGAAAGCAATCAAGTGCGATTTGTATTTGAAATAAGAGAAAACAAATATCTCAAATAATTAACCACTACAATGTATTTAAAGGTCTAATAAAAAGCTGTAAATTTTACTTTCCTTTGATTCTTGAACTTTAGTTTATGTTGCTTTGTGGACTGTTTGAAGTTTTTAAATTGAATTATTTTAAGTTTTCTCCTTCACAGATCCAGGATCTGAAAAAAAGGATTTTGCTTAATATCTCAGACCAAAACAATTCCAACCTTTTCCCTGGCAGCTACACACATGACAATCAATACTCTATGATTTTAAAATATACAGTTACTATGAAGTTTACTCTTGTTTTTTTACTAGGTCCATATACCATGGAGGGGACATTATTCTGTTGGATGATCCTCTAAGTGCCGTTGATGCCAATGTTGGGAGACATATTTTTCAAAGGTTTGATTTGATAGCTTATTTCACTAAAAGTTTTGTATCTTTTCTTGGTTTGATCTATTTATAATGATATTGGAAAAAGACGATTCATTTATGGTTTTGAAACTACAAAGGGGCACAGTATCCACGTAATTTTGTCAATAATTATTTGATTTTCTTAGCCAGTTTAATTTCCTACAAGCTTTATGAAATTATGAGGTGCTTATGATGACTCTGTGTCCTTTAAGAGCTACTCTTTATTTATTGAAAAAAAAACAATATGATATGTACATTTTAAGTTAAAAGTCAACAACTTTGTGCTCTTAGACAGAAAAATAACAGCATTATCAATTTTTTATGAGTGAGTTATCAGGTTGTCTCTTTTTACTTACCATTCAACTTTGCAAGACATTTGTGTACTGAATCATTTATTGATTTTAATTTTTAATTTATTTGGCATACCAGATGTATTGCTGATCTGCTGGCAGACAAGACAGTCATTCTAGTCACCCACCAGCCGCAGTATCTCAAGCAGGTCGACCGCATTGTGGTCCTCAGAGATGTAAGATAACATTGCTCTGCGGGGGCAAAACAGCCTCTTTGTCAGAGAGTTTGCAGTTGTGCATTTGTACATGGAATTTTATTTTTTTCTAACATTTACAGCTCATCCAAAGGTTGTAGCTTTCTTCGATTTTTTAACCATATTTTGTATTTTATTGCAAATGATAATCCTTATCAATTATTCTCTTTGCCTGCATCGCAAAGTTGTTCTAAGGAGCCTAGTCTGATCTCAGTTGATCAAAGTTTTATTGTTCATGATTTCAAATTTTAAATTTAGTTTAAGCATCACAATCATTTATGTGTTATTTCTATGAATAAAACCGTTGAATACTTGAATTATTGTGATGTTAAAGTATTTCTTGCTAAGAAATGAAATGCATTTCTAAAAGTAAGGTTGTTTTTTGTTTTTTAAGAAAATGGGAAAATGTGACAAAATTTCATTTTTATCTTTTCACATTTCTTTGAGATAAGCTAAACATTTTTTTTTAATATCACACTTTACAAAGTATTTTACACTTTCAAACATTCTTTTATTCTGCCAAGAATAAGATAATGAGTTTTGACTTTATTTTAGTTGCTTGGATCTCTTCATTAGTTTATCAAACCTACCGACTGATTCTATCTTAGGGCTGCATTCACGATGTTGGTACATATACAGAGCTGAAATCAAGAGGAACGGACATGAGAGTTCTGGCCTCTACAGATGAACACCCTGGTCACAGTACAGAGGCTGCTATAGAGGCTGAGGAGGAAGCCAAACAGCAATTGGTTATTATTTAATTTATCCTTCCTTTTTTTCAGTATGTAGATATATACTTCAACCTTTTCACATCACATGATTTGATGCCTATTCCTTTTGTGATCACTATTTTGGGGAGTTTTTTAAAAAAATTATGAAAGGTAGAAGCTTTGATTTTTTATTATTTTGAAATGGAAGGTGTGCTAGCACAAGAGCAAATCACTGTGCCGTGATGGGAAGGGCTTAACACTACAGAACATAAAGTTGGAGGATAAAGTATATGAGGGCTGTGCCAGTTAAGAGCATTGTTGTCATTTTTAAATATAATGTTTATCTTATTATGAAGAAAGAAAGTATAAAACTTAAATGTGTTGGTGGGGTAGGTCTTGGAAATTTGTAAGTTAAAGAAATATGATTGGATAAACCTGTTTCTGCATCTTTTTATCATATCGCTTAGTTATGAGCCTAAATTTTTTTTATATTTGTTTTGTTCTTGTGAAGATGAACTTGGCATATAAGTTTAAAGTTCAATACTAAGGATTCTCACTGTTAAATGAGATATCATAGTATGGCTTCTTTGCCACAGAAGTTAGTGGGATATCATTATTTCTGTACTTAATTATCAACTTGTATCAGTTAGATTGACAAAGCCTCTAGAAAACTTTTGTATTTTTGAAAAATAGGAAAATGAATGAAAGACATGTTTGAAATATATACATCATTGTTCGTTTACTTTTTAGCTGCAGAGCAAGTGTCTGGAAAAGCAAGCAGCTGAAAGTGCAGAGACGGAGAAGGTTCTTAGAGGTGCTGTTGGGCTGCGAGTGTATTGGAACTATTTCTGTGCTGGATATGGCCCTGCTCTTCTTCCCATTCTGCTGCCCTTGTGGTTGGCTGGTCCAGTAAGGATTTTATTGTGCACATTTTCAGATGCAATGACATATTACTTTGGTGTGTAGCTTTAGACAAACAAGGATATCAGTATTATAATGTTAATAGCGCTATCAGCCATGCAAGCAAAATCATGCTCAGAATTATGAAACGTTAAGAAAATAAGATAATGGCAAGAGTGAGTGACATGCAAGCCAAAATTAGAAAATAAAGAGGTATGAGAGACCATATTTTAATTCTAAGACACCTCACTAAAAATACAGAGAAGTTTACATATTTGCTTCATTGATTATTTCCAAGCATTTTACAGTGTAAAGCAGGATGAACTGTGCGAAACACGAGAGACAATAAATGTTCCCCATTTGCTTCCTTCAGATTAATAAATGGATTGTATGTTGTCAAGAGGCTGCTGTAAATTTGCAGTTTGGCTCATCAAAATGTTTTCCTATTCAAAAGTGTGTAAGACAGGGCTGCATGCTCTCGTCACAGCTGCTCAATTTTGATATGCTTTTATATATTACTCAGAGAGGAAAATGTTACACCTATTCTGTGGCTGTAAATGTTGTCCCTACCATGGAATTGACACTTGATCTACACCGGTTCACAAGATTTATTGATTAGTAGTCCTCTTTGCCTATTGTAAATAAACATGTGTGGGTCTCAGTAGTCCTATAACATAAAGACGATATTTCTTTTAATATTGTTTTTTTTTCTTTTAATATCAGTATATAACACTTCAGTTCTGTCTGTGAGGATAAAATATATAGACCTGGATATTTTCAGGCCATTGTCGATTTTTTTCCTCTGCCGACTAACTCTGACCCGCCAAGTGTGTCAATCAAAGCCGACTTGCCGTAAAAAATGCGAATGGGAACATGAATTATAATGACACAATGGGTTGTAGTCTAGCAGTTTCCGTGTTTTGTGAATAGTAACAAGCAAGACCAAGAACGAGAGGGATTCATGGAATTTGATTTACGTTCAACTTGAGTTGAGTCAGACACAAATTTCTCGATTCTTCATAAAATTATGTAAAACTCAATCTTGACAAAGAGTTAACAATTTACTTATGTCTTTTTAAAATTTTCTAATGTTTTTAAAATAATATTTTCACATTTTCGGTACTTCGTACATCGAGGTGTTGGGTAACCCTTACGAGCTCGTCAGGAGTACATTAACAGTAAATAATAACTTGCTTTGAATTTTCTACTCATTTTGGTAACAACTTTGTGGTGTAAATTGAAGTGTGTAAAGATTCTGCAGTGAGTTGTGTTTAGATCCATATTATTATCTCTTTTTTTTCATATAGGGCAGATCATCAACATTTCCTCTCAATCTAGGTCTAGATTTAGATCTTCATCTACATGTTAGATATTTGGCTGGACTGTGAAATTCCTTCAGTACCATCACCATGCATGAACAGTTTGTGGATTGAACATGGCATCAGACTGGGGTTTTGCCTCATGGGATGCTAAAAAAGTTTTAGCTTCAGGGGAGCTTCGTCCCCCTGACCCCCAACCAGGGCTACGTCCTGGACCCGTCTTCTTTTTCACAACTTAAAATTTAAAGGCAATCTTGTTGGGGCTAACATCCAGGTCTAAATGTATTAAAAGGTATGTCCAATCTTATATTTCAGTTAACAAAAAGCAATGGTCTGACCTTATGTTCTGTACAATTTATCTCTTCTCAGGCATTTTTCTGTTTCTCTGACTGGATGTTGGCGGAATGGTGAGTGATGTAATTGTTTGTGTCATGAAAAAGAAACACAGCGAGAATAATGTAAAATTAAGTAAATCAATTACCTGTTAATCTAATAAATCTGATGCATCAAACTCAATACGGTGAATAGTCTTAAAGTATAATTTAAGTAGCTTTTATTCTCTCCTCTATTAGGAGGGAGACAATAAGACAGGGGATCTAAGATATGTTTGCACAAAATTTGTATGTATTCTGTTAATATACGAGGGCTGTATCAGAAGTCAGGTAAGTGAAGCCATAAGTCAGGAAGTATTTGGGCAAATTTAATACAATTTTCACATATCATGTCCACAACTTTTCAATGTAATTGCCACGCTGAGTGATTTTCCACCAAGAGAGGAGAGCAAATATACCCTGTTTGAAAAAATTTGCGTCAAGAGTTTCCAAGCCATGCTCATACTTTTGTGATAAACTCGTCATCAGAATCAAACCGTTTCCCTGACAAGTGTTGCTTGAGGCCCAAACACATGAAAATCTGAAGGGACCACATCAGGACTATGAGGGGGATGCTGTAGAATGTCCCATCAATACGTTTTAAACCAGTCTGTAGTGATCTTGTTGAAAAATGATTTCTTTGCGCAATCACCCTGTCTCTTTTGCCGTATTGCCTCACGCAGTTTATTTAATGTTTCACAGTACCTAGAGGCATTAATTATATTCCCAGGCTGCAAGAAATCAACCAAAAGGACGCCCTTTGAATCCCAACTTTTTGACTGTTTAAGCTTTTTTGCTGCAGATGAGGATGGATGTTTCCAAATCATTGAATCCTTTTTTGATTCTGGCGTACTGTGATGAACATCCGAGGTGGAACAATCTTACACTGACAATATCGAGCACAAGGGTTTTGGCGTGCTAATTTATCAGCAAGATGTTCAAATAACAGGGAGATCCTAGCGATGCATCTCGCTTCATCTGGTCAGCACAGAGTTGCTTTACAAAATTGCTCAAAATAAGTATCAGTACTCCGCTAAAACACCCCAAAACTCGTCTCATTTGCATTCCTCTATCAGAGCGGCTACCAGAGCCCATGAAAAACCTCAGGTGGCGCCAACTTGCCTGGAAGGTCGATTGCAAAATTATTAAGTTAACCATCTTGGCTGGTCAGAGAAAGCAGTTGGTTATTTCCAAATTTTTTAGCTCCTTCTACACTAAATTTATATTACAAGTATATTTGTATGTTTTATGAATTCTGTATGCAATATAGAGGTGTGTTTCCCCCCTCAGGGATAAAGAGAACAGCATCGTGGCCGATTTTATGTGTTATACGGTTTAATCGTCCAAGAGGCCTGAGTCCATGCTAACCACTATACTGGCGGCACTTGCTAATTTTTGTGACGGTTCGGATTCAAACCCAATTCCTAAATGTTTGCAAACCTCAAGGTTGCGTACAATGAGGGCCAAGGGTCACACGCCTATTTTGCCTGTACTGCCAAAAGTAGAGCTCATTAAATCGTGGGGGCCCAATGGTGGGCTTAGTGTCAGTAAATGAAGACAAAAAACATTGGCACTGCTGGCCTTGGGTGCCATGTGCAGACCATCAGACTTGCAATTGAAAAAAGGTGATGTAATTTTTAATCAGGATAGTTTGACGACATTGACATTTCCTACGGGAGCCACTGCAGCAGTGCGCCTCGGTCCATGGACTATTGTAGGGCTGTACAACTAAGTCATTTTGTTTAACAAAATTTGTTGAATTCAGCATGACTTAGATTTATTTGTAAATTGTAGTCAGCTTAGGTCTAAAAATAGATTTGTAGCTACCGGATGTGTATTCGTTCTTGCCTTGTGCATTCTACGGTTAACAGTAATGACTCACACTTATTTGTTGTGATTTATTCAGTTGTTATTGGCATGCCTGCCTGTAACACATGGCGGAATAAGGCATTTTTTTAAATAAAAGGTGTTGAACTCAGCATGACCTAGGTTTATTTGTAAATGGCTATCAACTTCTCTGTGTCTCTGATGATATTGTTATTCTGTCCAAGGCTCATTTTTTTATGTCCAGCATTTTCCTTCTCTGTCTTCTAGGCGGTCTCTCTCCTTCAATCATTTATACCTTTTTTAAATGCCATATTTTTTTTAAATACCCAGGCTTGATGAACAAGAGCGGCACAACTCTACCTCAGCATCTTCTAGCTCCAGAGACTGGGCACACATGTCAGACAGCATGCGCTGGTACATCATCGCTGTGGTGGCCAGCACCGCTTGCTTCCTGCTCTTCTCTGTGTCCTACCTGCAGATGGCAATCACAGCTGCTAGGAGACTTCATGACAGAATGCTACAAGCAAGACCAAGAACGAGAGGGATTCATGGAATTTGATTTACGTTCAACTTGAGTTGAGTCAGACACAAATTTCTCGATTCTTCATAAAATTATGTAAAACTCAATCTTGACAAAGAGTTAACAATTTACTTATGCCTTTTTAAAATTTTCTAATGTTTTTAAAATAATATTTTCACATTTTCGGTACTTATATCGAGGTGTTGGGTAACCCTTACGAGCTCGTCACGAGTACATTAACAGTAAATAATAACTTGCTTTGAATTTTCTACTCATTTTGGTAACAACTTTGTGGTGTAAATTGAAGTGTGTAAAGATTCTGCAGTGAGTTGTGTTTAGATCCATATTATTATCTCTTTTTTTTTCATATAGGGCAGATCATCAACATTTCCTCTCAATCTAGGTCTAGATTTAGATCTACATCTATTTGACTGGACTGAAATTCCTTCAGTACCATATGGGATGCTAAAAAAGTTTTAGCTTCAGGGGAGCTTCGTCCCCCTGACCCCCAACCAGGGCTACGTCCTGGACCCGTCTTCTTTTTCACAACTTAAAAGTTAAAGGCAATCTTGTTTAGGCTAACATCCAGGTCTAAATGTATTAAAAGGTATGTCCAATATTATATTTCAATTAACAAAAAGCAATGGTCTGACCTTATGTTCTGAACAATTTATCTCTTCTCAGGCATTTTTCTGTTTCTCTGACTGGATGTTGGCGGAATGGTGAGTGATGTAATTGTTTGTGTCATGAAAAAGAAACACAGCGAGAATAATGTAAAATTAAGTAAATCAATTACCTGTTAATCTAATAAATCTGATGCATCAAACTCAGTACGTTGAATAGTCTTAAAGTATAATTTTAAGTAGCTTTATTCTCTCCTCTATTAGGAGGGAGACAATAAGGCTGGGGATCTAAGATATGTTTGCACAAAATGTTTGTGTTTTCTATTTATATACGAGGGCTGTATCAGAAGTAATGTAAGTGAAGCCATAAGTCAGGAAGTATTTGGGCAAATTTAATACATTTTTCACATATCATGTCCACAACTTTTCAATGTAATTGCCATGCTGAGTGATTTTCCACCATGAGAGGAGAGCAAATAGACCCTGTTTGAAAAAATTTGCGTCAAGAGTTTCCAAGCCATGCTCATACTTTTGTGATAAACTTGTCATCAGAATCAAACCGTTTCCCTGACAAGTGTTTCTTGAGGGGCCCAAACACATGAAAATCTGAAGGGACCACATCAGGACTATGAGGGGGATGCTGTAGAATGTCCCATCGATACGTTTTAAACCAGTCTCTAGTGATCTTTGTTGAAAAATGATTTCTTGCGCAATCACCCTGTCTCTTTCGCTGTATTGCCTCACGCAGTTTGTTTAATGTTTCACAGTATCCGGAGGCATTAATTATATTCCCAGGCTGCAAGAAATCAACCAAAAGGACGCCCTTTGAATCCCAACTTTTTGACTGTTTAAGCTTTTTCGCCGCAGATGAGGATGGATGTTTCCAAATCATTTGAATCCTTTTTTATTCTGGGGTACTGTGATGAACATCTACGGTGGAACAATCTTACACTCACAATATTGAACACAAGGGTTTTGGCCTGCTAATTTATCAGCAAGATGTTCAAATAACAGGGAGATCCTAGCGATGCATCTCTCTTCATCTGGTCAGCACAGAGTTGCTTTACCAAATTGCTCAAAATAGGTGTCAGTACTCGGCTAAAACACCCCAAAATTCATTTCATTTGTATTCCTCACCTTGCAGCCACCATACAAAACCCTTGAGCGCAGCGTCAGTGTCGGCTTCACTGAGAGAAACAGTCATAAGAGGCGGGGCTAAGCTCAGATAAATTCACTGCTCGCTTATTTAGGCTTACGGGAGCCACTGCAGCAGTGCGCTTGGGTAATGACCCGGAGGTCACTACACAATTAGGCCACTGGAAGAGTCAAAATGTGTTTTATGGTACCTATGTTTACCCTTTGCCTAACAAATCATTCACAGACAAATTAGGAATGCCTTACACAATATAGACCTGAGCTTAGTTACAACATCTCTGCTTGAGTTTGTTGGCTACCTGATTGTATTTTGTTTGTATTGGATAATATGGTACCTGCACTGTCCCTAAATAAGACATGGGAATGCAGGCTATGATGTAGGGCCTACTATGTAGTCGATTGTGGTACTTCATAAATACGATATTATAAATTATGCATGTGTGTAATTCTTTTTGTTGACACTGTTATTCATCTCCATGGTAGTACATGTAGTAAAGAATGTGGCTTAGGATAGAACAATGCTGTATAACAGATTCGCAGATGACATCACGGTCTATGAGAAAGGTACAGACAGAATACAAACAGCACAGCAACTGCAGACCAGACTCGACGAAATAGCAAATTGGTGCGAGGAAAACAACGCAATCATCAACCCTGACAAAGCACAAGTACTGTGGTGTTCGCTAAACAATAACATCGTTCACACACCAACTCCACCTATCACCTTCAAGTATGAGGTAATTGAAAGGGAAACAACATTGAAATATCTGGGTATCACCTTCGATAGAACCTTGTCCTTCAACCAGCACATTGAAAACGTGTCAAGGAAAGTTAAAAAAGGAATCGGTGCCATAAAAACCATGGCGTCCGCACACATACAACAAAATGTCCTCTTTGTCATGTTCCAACTTCTGATCCTGTCAGTCCTTGACTACGGTTTGGGATGTCTCACCCTGTCTGAAGCAAATTTGCTAAAACTGGAAAGATTGCAGAATGAGGCAATGCGGGCAGTCCTAGGATGTACTAGGGACACACATATCATCTGTATGCGTTTTCTGTTGGACCTGAGCAGCGTTAGAATCCGTCACAAGTTGGCGCAAGCAAAGACTTACCTGCGAGTCATGGAAAACCCACACCACCCATTGTACCCAAGTCTGCTCACACAGAAAGGCACCCGCATAAAAAGAGGAAAGTCTTGGATGGCAGAGGCAGAGGATTCCATCAAACTGGTGTGTCCCATTGAAGACATCATTGATGGCAGAGAATGGATAAAGACCGGCCCTGACCAGACGGCTTTGACAAAGGTCATCATCACTATGGGAAGAGATAGGAGGGAGTGTGCAGCAGCGGTCACTGAACAGGACATACGACAGCTCATCCATGACAACTCCAAGAGACATGATCCGATTATATACACAGATGGATCAGTAAAAAGGGGAATCCAAAGTGGATGGGGTTTTGTCTGTTACAGTGAGAATAGGGTAATTCATGAAGAATCAGGGGCAGCTGCCACAACCACGTCCAGTATGAAGATGGAAATAGAGGCCATTACAAAGGCGTTGGAATGGATCAAGCTTACACGACCAACCACGACACACGCCGTGTTCCTCACTGATTCGCAGAGCGCCTTAAAGAAGATAGAGTGCGGGTTCATGAGGATGGAATGGATGACAGCCATCAGACCCACTGCAATCAGTTCAATCACATGGATCTTCTGCCCTGGTCATGCGGGGGTCAAGGGAAATGAGAGAGCAGACAAGCTGGCCGGGAATGCCACGGTGAATGGCACCCTCAGATTGGATAAGCAGGAAGTGCTAAAGGCTCTCTCTGAGCACTTGAGGAATGCAGAGGACACAGCGGCAGAGGACCAGCAAGCCATCAAGAGGATGATTGAATTGGGGGTCAGGAAAGGAGAGGGACGTGGAAGACAGCTCGTTGGGAAAGAATACCTGCACTGTCCCTAAATAAGACATGGGAATGCAGGCTATGATGTAGGGCCTACTATGTAGTCGATTGTGGTACTTCATAAATACGATATTATAAATTATGCATGTGTGTAATTCTTTTTGTTGACACTGTTATTCATCTCCATGGTAGTACATGTAGTAAAGAATGTGGCTTAGGATAGAACAATGCTGTATAACAGATTCGCAGATGACATCACGGTCTATGAGAAAGGTACAGACAGAATACAAACAGCACAGCAACTGCAGACCAGACTCGACGAAATAGCAAATTGGTGCGAGGAAAACAACGCAATCATCAACCCTGACAAAGCACAAGTACTGTGGTGTTCGCTAAACAATAACATCGTTCACACACCAACTCCACCTATCACCTTCAAGTATGAGGTAATTGAAAGGGAAACAACATTGAAATATCTGGGTATCACCTTCGATAGAACCTTGTCCTTCAACCAGCACATTGAAAACGTGTCAAGGAAAGTTAAAAAAAGGAATCGGTGCCATAAAAACCATGGCGTCCGCACACATACAACAAAATGTCCTCTTTGTCATGTTCCAACTTCTGATCCTGTCAGTCCTTGACTACGGTTTGGGATGTCTCACCCTATCTGAAGCAAATTTGTTAAAACTGGAAAGATTGCAGAATGAGGCAATGCGGGCAGTCCTAGGATGTACTAGTGACACACACATCATCTGTATGCGTTTTCTGTTGGACCTGAGCAGCGTTAGAATCCGTCACAAGTTGGCGCAAGCAAAGACTTACCTGCGAGTCATGGAAAACCCACACCACCCATTGTACCCAAGTCTGCTCACACAGAAAGGCACCCGCATAAAAAGAGGAAAGTCTTGGATGGCAGAGGCAGAGGATTCCATCAAACTGGTGTGTCCCATTGAAGACATCATTGATGGCAGAGAATGGATAAAGACCGGCCCTGAACAGACGGCTTTGACAAAGGTCATCATCACTATGGGAAGAGATAGGAGGGAGTGTGCAGCAGCGGTCACTGAACAGGACATACGACAGCTCATCCATGACAACTCCAAGAGACATGATCCGATTATATACACAGATGGATCAGTAAAAAGGGGAATCCAAAGTGGATGGGGTTTTGTCTGTTACAGTGAGAATAGGGTAATTCATGAAGAATCAGGGGCAGCTGCCACAACCACGTCCAGTATGAAGATGGAAATAGAGGCCATTACAAAGGCGTTGGAATGGATCAAGCTTACACGACCAACCACGACACACGCCGTGTTCCTCACTGATTCGCAGAGCGCCTTAAAGAAGATAGAGTGCGGGTTCATGAGGATGGAATGGATGACAGCCATCAGACCCACTGCAATCAGTTCAATCACATGGATCTTCTGCCCTGGTCATGCGGGGGTCAAGGGAAATGAGAGAGCAGACAAGCTGGCCGGGAAAGCCACGGTGAATGGCACCCTCAGATTGGATAAGCAGGAAGTGCTAAAGGCTCTCTCTGAGCACTTGAGGAATGCAGAGGACACAGCGGCAGAGGACCAGCAAGCCATCAAGATTGTATTTTGTTTGTATTGGATAATATGGTACCTGCACTGTCCCTAAATAAGACATGGGAATGCAGGCTATGATGTAGGGCCTACTATGTAGTCGATTGTGGTACTTCATAAATACGATATTATAAATTATGCATGTGTGTAATTCTTTTTGTTGACACTGTTATTCATCTCCATGGTAGTACATGTAGTAAAGAATGTGGCTTAGGATAGAACAATGCTGTATAACAGATTCGCAGATGACATCACGGTCTATGAGAAAGGTACAGACAAGTAAACAAGTAAACAATGCTGTATAAGCAAAGTCAATGTTATTGGTATGGATTTAACTGTATCACGTAACGTCATATTTTTACTTAGTTTATTACCCACAATGGTCATTTCATAATGGAAGAAAGGGTCATACAAATTTATTGTATGTGGGTCGCAAGATTATTACACTGAAGCCGAGTTAACAATGTTCTTAAATGCAGAGCTCTATACTGAGTTCATGATTATGTTGTATGTTGGATTGGTGAGTCAGAGCGGTCCATGGACTATTGTAGAGCTCTACAATTAAGTCATTTTCTTTAGTAAAATTTGTTGAATTCAGCATGACTTAGATTTATTTGTAAATTGTAGTCAGCTTAGGTCTAAAAATAGATTTGTAGCTACCGGATGTGTATTCGTTCTTGCCTTGTGTACTCTACGGTTAATAATAATGAATAATGCTTATTTGTTGTGATTTATTCAGTTGTTATTCGCATGCCTGCCTGTAACACTTGGCGGAATAAGGAATTTTGTTTAATACAATTTATTGAACTCAGCATGACTTAGATTTATTTGTAAATGGCTATCCACTTCTCTGTTTCTCATGTGTCTCTGATGATATTGTTATTCTGTCCAAGGCTCATTTTTTTATGTCCAGCATTTTCCTTCTCTGTCTTCTAGGCGGTCTCTCTCCTTCAATCATTTATACCTTTTTTAAATGCCATATTTTTTTTAAATACCCAGGCTTGATGAACAAGAGCGGCACAACTCTACCTCAGCATCTTCTAGCTCCAGAGACTGGGCACACATGTCAGACAGCATGCGCTGGTACATCATCGCTGTGGTGGCCAGCACCGCTTGCTTCCTGCTCTTCTCTGTGTCCTACCTGCAGATGGCAATCACAGCTGCTAGGAGACTTCATGACAGAATGCTGCACTCAGTGCTGCACACTGTGTCGAGGTTTTTTGACATACACCCTGTGGGTAAGTGATGGCTTTGTTTGTTGTTTAGCGTCTAACGTCAGCACCATATAGACTATATTATGTACGTGTCCCAAGATTAACGGCTGTCAATTTCACAGAGACAGCGCAGGGATACCATGACTCCTGTCTCAGCAGGTCACATTATAATGACACTAGGGGACAAAATTGGACAAATAAAGTTTTTACCAATCATGGGTTTTGAAAAGGGAACCCCTTGATTGGGAGATCAAGGCTTTACCACTTGAGCCAGTTTGCCTCCGGGTAAGTGATAGCAAGGAACAAATAGAAAATAAATGTAAGAAGTAGGTAAGATGCACCTCTATGTATTACATGAGAACACAAAATATATAAACCCCTATAGTGAGAGAGATGTTTGTGAGAAGAAATATCTTTGTGTCCTAGTTATTTAGTTATTTCCATATTGGTGAGAAAGCATTGTTTAGAAGTTATGGATGATGTAAAAATTCCTAAATTTAACTTTAAAAAAGCGTTTTAAAGCTAACAGCTTTATTAATTTGTGAAATAGATGTCTATGAAATATAGGTGAACATCATTTTATGAATAAAGCTTTGTAGTTGCATGTATTGGTGGTGTCAATCAATTTAAAATAGCAGAAAAAAACTTATAATATATATATCTTTTGTAAAGTATGTTCCTTTTCACAAATGTGGTACCTACGGTCTTAAAAAGTAAGAAAACAATCATCTATTGTTTCCACTTGGAGAAAAAAGGCTCTCTTTCATGCAGATAACAGCACTACAACCAGTGTTTCAAACCTAAGTTGTACATTATAAGTGTCTTAAGATAGCTAGCAGAAGAATGGTAACCTAAAACATTTTACAAATCTGCAAAGGCTAAGGACTACTAAGGTATCTCAAAGATGGGCTTTAAATCAATCTCATTTAACATGTGTCTTCAAATTCCCAAACTAAATCTTAACTGGAAGGGGAGCTAGACTAAGTTATTAGAATAAGTATACGCATCAAATAGTGCATGACTCAAATGCATAAAAGTGTTTCAAAGTTCAAATTAATCCAATTTTAATTTTGATTTCCAAAGGCTTAAACTTCATTGCTCAAATGCATCAAAGATTGAAATAACTTATGTTTAATTATGGAGACAATGAAAATGTTCAATTTAAGACCCTATAAAATTTCATGCAATCTTTAATTATTTTTTTTTCATCAAGTATTGTTCATCATTTTTTTTTCTTCGTATTAGGAGAAATTCTCAATCGCTTTTCGAGAGATCTGCACTTTGTTGATGAATCTGTGTCCATTCTCAGCTTTGTTGTGGCAATGGTAAATTTCTTGCTCTTCTATGTTATAACAATTACTACATTCAACTTCTGTTTTGGGGATGAAAGTATCATTACTTTTTTAAATAAAAGGATATGCATTCTTTTTTTGGTAACTTACAAATACCAGGTTTTTGTTGTGAAAATTCTCTTTTTTTTGTGCTTTTAACTCAAATTAGTGGTTTCTGCAAATATTACAAAATATTAGGGAGTACAAATATTCTAGAGCCAGAGTTGAAAACATTGTAAACGCATACAAGCAAATGGTCTTAAGAGGAATTTTAAAAAAAAGCTTTTTTTTTTTATCTCATTTTCTTAAATTTCACTTAGTTCTTATTTATTTTTTCTCTAAGCACCTTTTTATATATCTCTTCTTCAGACTAAGTTAAATTTAAAAACAATATTTTTTTTCTTTCAGCAAACCACACATTTTTTGGGTTATTTTGTGATGACTGTTGCGGTGAATCCATGGATGGTTATAGCGTTTGTCTTTCTCATGCTTACTATTGTCTTCATACGAGTCTACGCTCTACGTACTCTGAGGCAGGTCAAGAGGTTGGAAGCAAAAGGTAAACATGGGGATCAAAACTATCTTAAAGGAATTGCAATTGATTTTTTTTTAAATCTATGTCCTAAGATATAATGTAACCAACTCTAGATATTTCGCCCGCTTTGCACATACCTCTCCCCTCTGTTTATTATAGATCTTCTTGTTCAGTGCAGGTTATGATTAGTTTTTTGTTTCTTTTTTCTTTCAATAACATATGTTCAAGTTTATCCTATCTGGTTTCTGTCCAACAGGATGGCGTAAAAAATTTTAGAAAGCATATTTTCTTTGAATTTGTTCTTCTTTTGAAGGACTCGACTCTTTATTCAACTTCATAATCACTGCTCTATTGGTGATCTAGTTTGCTTCTCCTTCATTTTTATTATAAGAAGGAAACCACCAGTGGATTGATAAGAAGTGAAATGAGCACAACGCCAAAAAATATTCTTATTTATTATTTATAACTCTTCGGTAACAATCATAATTTATCATTTACAAGATTGATAAAAGGTCTTTTAGATTGTATGATTGTGACAATGTATCACAGCACTTAACAATTAAGTTATTCCAACATAGAAGTACATTTCATTCTGTATCATCTTAAGTTGACTTTGTTAGTTTTTTTTTCCTTTTTAATGTTTTCCAAATGGAAGAGATTTCTGTCCCTTTGTTTTAAATAAAATTTCTTAAGCACAAAATTCTCTGGCCGTTTCTTCTTTCTGCAATGAATGATTTTTGATACTGATGTGACTGATTTTACCACCAGCACGCAGTCCTGTGTACTCTCACGTGTCTGACACCATCCTTGGACTGGAGACCATCCGGACGCTCGGCCAGCAGAACGCATTCCTGTCCCAGTTTGACACCCTGCAGGACAAGCACACCTCGGCCTGGTTCCTCTACCTGAGCTCCTATCGCTGGATGTCTCTGAGGTCCCTGGCAGTGATCCAAGTCTACTTCAACATCATCATCTTCCTCTCTTTAGGGCTCAAAGACTGTGAGTTTCTCTCTTCTTCAAATTTATTTGTTTGTGTGAATAAGAAAGTGGGGTTTATTTGCTACATCGCGCCCAAATAACTTGTATGATTTAATACTTAATGTCTATTTGTCTGTTCAAATTAAAAAGTAAAAGTTATATACTAGATGGTGCTTAAATAATTTGTATAATTTCAAATTAAAATCCATATTTACTCTCTATTATGGTATGGGGCAAACAGGCTTAAATGGTAGAGGCAGACCTGCCAGTCATTTCGATTTAATCGGTATCATATTGATTTTTGTGCCCACAGCTAAACGTACTTATGAGATATGCATCGTTATTTGTGCTGCTCGCATCTCTTCCCAACGCGTCTTTGTTTCTAGATCAAGACCGCATGACTTCGAATTCCTTATTGGACATGAAATTTTAGTACTAATAGTAGGCTTACCCTGCCAGTAAAATTACACTTTTATTAGATCGATATTGCCTTTACCAATTCTTCTAGAGGGAAAAATTAATAATCACTTTCTGGATGACTTAGGTTATTAATCGGTATAGATTTATCATTCTCTGTAGTATGTGCCTGTGACTAGGAAAAAGCAAGGGTTTTGCAAGGAAAGCAAGAGAGAGGAGGGGATTGATGCCCGTGCATGCAGAGCAGTTGAGTCTGTCTTAGTTTTCTCAGAATTACCGATGTCTTCGAAACTGAAAGTAAATGTGAAAAGAGACTAGTGAAAGGGAAGTAGAGAGGAGAGTAACCGCATAGTATGTGTGTGTGTGTCTCTATTTCATTTTGTCTGTCTGTCTGTCTGTCTCTCTCTCTCTCTTTCTCTCTGTCTCTCTCTGTGCTCTCTCACACACACACACGCTGTTTTTTTTATAGTTAGTGTGGTTTTCTCTTTATAGTTAGTGTGTGTTTTTTTCCTTTGTGTGTGTGGGGGGGGGGTGACTTCAAATTCCACATTGGCATAAATTTTAAATGGGTGTTTGTTGAGCAGCCCGACAGGTAAACAAAAGTTGGATAGTTTGTCGCCATGATCCTTCTCCCTGTTCCCTCCCTGTGTTTCAGCACCTAAAATTTTCAGATGTTGTCTTGGGTCCAACTGGATGTCTCTGAGGTCCCTGGCAGTGATCCAAGTCTACTTCAACATCATCATCTTCCTCTCTTTAGGGCTCAAAGACTGTGAGTTTCTCTCTTTTTCAAATATATTTGTTTGTGTGAATGAGAAAGTAAGGGTTATTTGCTACATCGCACCCAAATAACTTGTATGATTTAATACTTAATGTCTATTTGTCTGTTCAAATTAAAAAGTAAAAGTTATATGCTACATGGTGCTTAAATAATTTGTATAATTTCAAACTTAAAATTCATAATTATTTACTCTTTATTATGGTATGGGGCAAACGGTCCTAAATGGTAGAGGCAGATCTGCCAGTCATTCTGATTTAATCGGTATCATTCTGATTTTTTCCCGAAAACCCGTCATATTCCACACTCCGAATTTGTTTGGAAGGATTACGATTTTTTTAGCGATTCAATTTTTTCATGCCTGAGAAACAAATTTCAGTCTCTTACGGAAAGCCTGGTAGTAGATCTACCTTTAAAATCAACCCACTTGTGTATTCAGTCTAGGTCTAGTTTGGTTTTCTTTAGTAAGATCGAGCTTATTCATCTTTGTCCTCTAAATCCGTATTCGAATGCTGACTAGCGTGCAAGTCTCTGACAGGATCCTCTTTTCATGTGCCCACAGCTAAACGGATTTATGAGATATGCATCGTTATTTGTACTACTCGCATCTCTTCCCAACTCATCTTTGTTTGTAGGTCAAGATTGCATGACTTCAAAATCCACATTGGACATGAAATTTTAAATGGGTGTTTGTTGAACAGCCCGACAGGTAAACAAAAGTTGGATAGTTTGTCGCCATGATCCTTCTCCCTGTTCCCTCCCTGTGTTTCAGCACCTAAAATTTTCAGATGTTGTCTTGGGTCCAATCTGTGGTATAGCCAAGTTGCTGAGAATGGATGAAAAAAAAAGGAAAAAAAATCAAAATCAAAAAGAGGAGAGATGATAGTGGACACAATATGTTAAGATTAAATTTGGTTTGCTTTAAAAAAAGTGAATAACATTTTCTTTTGTTTTTTTTGTTTTTTGTTTACTTTCATGCCCTAAAGCTCTGAATGGAAACCTCCTGGCCTTGTCATTGATATACTGCATTTCCCTGGGAGAGCCGTTTGAATTTTATATGAGAATCTCAGCAGATTTAGAAATCTATGTGAGTATTGTGATTAGAAGAAAAAAATTTATATAGACTGATGGATTTTTGGAAATTCACTATCTCAAAAAATTGTTCAATTCATTACATGTCTTTAGAAGCATGAATCTTAATAAAGATATTTTATTGACTATTTATCCACTTATTTACTTTTTGTTTTGTATCTTAGTTTCCTGAAAATTTAATATAAATTATATTGTCACATAGAGCATCAGAAAAATAATGGTTTTGCAATTGCTGTACAGTTTGATCTGTTAATAATTTTAGTTGTCATGTTGCTAAAAATTATTTTTCAATTTTGTGCTTTCTTTGTGTGTACTTAAGATGACGTCTGTGGAGCGTATTTTGGGTTACTGCCAGCTGAAGCACGAGCCCGCCCTGCAGTCAGACAAGCCCCCTCCCCCTGACTGGCCCAGTCGAGGGGCCATAACTTTCACAAAGACTTCACTGCAATACTCGTCAGATGCACCACATGTCCTCAAAAATATTGACCTCCATATCCAGGGAAAAGAAAAGGTAGTTAGTCTTCAGAACATTTTCATTATTTATTACTGCTCTTAACTTTTTTTAAACATGTTAGAATTATGGACAGGACACTTTGAAATATCACAGTGGTAGTAGTTAAAGCTTTCTTATAGTGTTATTTATTTGCATGTTTACCAGTCACAGTAGGTGGAATGGAACATTTCACTCATAATAACTGAAACAAGAATTGTAACTTCGACCTATATATATAATGTATATATTCTATAGTTTTTAGTACAATGAGTAATGTTAAACAAATTATCAAATTATTAATACACATAACAAATCAATCACGAATAAGCAACAAGAAGAAATCAAGGCAACAAGACTATGCTACTGCAGGGATAAAAGCATTGTGCAGCATTGGACAGCAAACGTTTGCAGGAAGGAGTTGTCTGCCAAGCAACAGTGTAAGGGCAAGACAACAATAAAATGGATGTATATATTGGACTCACAGAAAACCAGTTCAAAACTAGATTCAACCAACATAATGTAGTTTTAGATTAGAGAAGAATAGATTAGAGACGACCCTGATTTAGCATGTATTGAAATTATAAGACAGCTATATAAATTACATCTCTTGGCATATTCTGGAAAAGCAAAGCCCATATTCTCCATCATCCAAAAAGCGGGCACAGTGTCTAAGCGAAAACTTTTTTAATTTTAACGAAAAAATCAAGCCTGAATGAAAGAAAAGAAATCCTATCTACGTGTATGCACAGAAGTGAGTGAGTGAGTTTGTTTTTACAGCACGTCAGCACGGTAAGGGCTATATTGTGCCCATGATGTCCTAAAACAGTTTATACATTATACTAGTAGCAGCTGTGACTCCTGTATCCCTCTGAATGGTAAAAGCATACAAATTGTGCATAAAAAGGTTGGTTAAAAGTAAAGGGTATATACAGTGGTTTAAAAGATCCATGTGTAGGATTATCACGGTTAAATTTTATTATACACATCATCGCGCCTTCCAGTTGTCTCTTATAAATTTATGTATGATTGGCTTGGCATTTGATGCATGTATCTGCACCTGAGTAGGTTCCAGTTCAAGCCCGATCTTGGCGAGCTGATCAGCCATTTCATATAGTTCAATTCCAATATGCCTGGAGATCCAGCAGAGAGTAATTTTTTTTACCATTTTGCTGAAGTTCGTGAATTTCTCTCAATATGTGAAGAATTTTCAGATTTTTAAAGTTGGCCTCTCCGACTGCCTTCACTAAGGAAAGCGAGTCAGAGAGGATAAAAAATGTGTCCTTTCTTGAGGTAGAGACAGTTTGAAGTAAATGATGGTCTGAATGAATTTTTCTCTGTATAATTCTGGAGGGGTTTTGTCCTTCTGGAGAGCTGCCAAATGAAGAATGCTTCCTGGTCTTTCCTGAAAATTTGTCTTCTTCAATAGAGTTAGTATCTAAGTCAATTTCAAGAAGGAGTTGCTGAACACAGATTCCGAAAGGGGAAATCGTATTTGGTGAAGATTGGAATTTGTCTACATAATTTGGGTGTAAAGCAGGATTGTCAGGGAGAGATTTATTTTTGTGGTTTGTGTCCCCTTTGCTCTGAATAGAATCTTTAAATTGATAGTAGAATAGACTGCTTTTTACTCTATAATCATAGCGTATTGTTGCTTTATATGCAAAGTATATTATTTTTACTTTATATTGATTGTAGATTGCTTGTTTATAGATTTACTAAGCAATTTTCCACCCCCACTACAGATTGGAGTGGTAGGTCGCACAGGTTCAGGGAAGAGCTCTTTGATCACAGCTCTGTTTCGCTTGGTGCAGCCATCTGGCCATGTCTACATTGATACTGTCGATGTTGCCAAACTGGGCCTGCATGATTTACGCTCCAAAATTTCGGTGATTCCACAGGTTAGGAAGATGTTGTTTTTTTCTTAATTATGCTCTAGAGTGAATTATACCTGTAAATGAGAATCAATGATGAGTTGAGACCTAAATTTGTTGAAAAGATTCTTTGATTAATTTTACAACCCCTAAGCTCAGTAAAATACCAGATACATAGAAATTATTTTCTTTTCACACTATGAGTTTCATCCATGGACTAATTTCAGGTCTTTTAAAGTGTAATTCTGCATTACTTTAAACCAGTTACATCTTACTATATATTAAATTTTATTTCACCTTTGTCATCCATAGGAACCTTTCCTTTTTGGCCAAACACTTCGCTGGAACCTTGACCCTTTGGAGGAGTTCAGTGATGAAAGACTTTGGAATGCACTAGATCAGGTTATTGGCATAAAATTTACTTTGTATTTTTTTCTTTTTTTATGTTTGTTTTTTTAACTTGTATTTGAACCTTTCTATTATGATAGTTTTTGAAACTTTTACACTGTTATTGACAAAAGATGTTTTAAAAAAAAAGATGTACATTTCTTCTTGCGTTGTATAGGAAGTACTGATAATAATTTTTAAAAAAAACTTAATGTTCCGTAATGCCATTTTATTTTGGTGCGTAGATTACATCAATATATGGTACACTTATAGACACATAAACACGACAGTATAAACACATATACTAATGTTAGTAAAAATTTATTATTTTCCACACTATCATGTAAATCTATGTAAATATTTTTTAGCTCAATTATAGACAAATTAGTCAACAAGCTGTGGAAAATTGAAGATTGGATTATATCTTTTAATTTCGTGTATGTGTCTAACAGATTTATTTTTTGTGACAGATAGATGTATGTCTGTTTATTTATTTATTGTATATGTATTTGCACAGGTTCAATTGAAGGAAAAGGTTAACCATATGCCAGGGCAGGTAAGAATTTGTAATGGCTTAGAAATAGTTTATGTCACAACTTCATCAATTGTTGCTTTTCTCTCTCCTACTTGTCATCCTCCTCTTTTTAAAATTGAATTGATGTTTTGTTCTTCTTGTATGTCTTAACTCATCTTTATAAAATTACTGCTTTTAAAAAAGCTTAGCCATATTTATTTTCAAGAATTTATGACTGCCTTTTTTGTTGCAGTACCTTAACCCTGCTAGCTTGACCGTGGTATTTTTACCACCGCCGCGCAGCCCTACGGGAGAGTCGTCCGTGGCATATTTACCACATGGGGTGCCCCCCCGGCGAGCCGCGGCCGTGGTATTTTTACCACGGCCATGTGCTGGCGTGTAGGCCTTGAATGAATAAAGGATTGTGACGCTCATTATAAAACTGCGTGTATGAGCCTTTGGTTAGTCATTCCTAAAATAGTAACCAATGAGCTTTCAGTGGTTTGGAACTTTTCCATCAAGACTAGACCAAGTTATAATGAAGGAAAGGGGATGGTGAGGTGGGCGTGGCTATCACAGTAATGTGTTGAGTGAGAGTGGGCTAGCTTGGTACCATGGACCTTGGATGATCGTTGTTTGGTGCTTGACAAAGCCTGTGATGGGTTTGATAACTGTTACAAGACAGTTAGCAAGTGTGTAACCAAAAGTGAGAGGTGCTTCAAGCAGCATACTGAAGCAGTAATAGTACACAATGGGGACCAAGGAGAAGGGGCTAGGTAGGGTACTGTTACATCGTTTGCAGGCCTGTTGTTACGTTGACCATCCCTATTAGTCACAGAGTTTGGAATGTTTGATGTGTTGTCTTTGTGTTTGTATGAATGTGTGTGTGTGTGTACAATTATTCAACTTTTTAGTGTTCAACTCAAGGCCTGTCCATCGCTGGCATCTAAATCTACGTCTCCTAAGCTGCTTATGCCCTGAGTGCCAGCTAGTGACTCAAAGACAGGCCTGAGGTAGAGAGGGTACCGTTAGTCATTGACGTCGCTACTGTGTGCATAGATATAATATTATGTTAGTCTTCTCTTGCTGAGCCCTGCTAGCATAGCATACATCTTCAATTCATCTTCTAGAACTTTCTAGTTTTTATTCTTTGACTTGAGTATCTGAGATGGAGATTCCACCAGCTTGAACGAAAAGCAAGCCACTCTCCATCATCTCGTTGAGGGGAGTGATTCTCCTGATATTTTTATATCGGAGTTTCAGCAAGCTGGTGGTAACCGAGATTCCGCTGGTGGTAACTTAGACATTGAGGATGATGAAACTGAATTAATTCCAAGTCGAAGTAGCTATGTGCAGCCTGTCCAAAGACAACCCCTCGAAATCAACGAGGTCGAGGATGAGACGGACGCAGCAACCTCAAATGCCTGAAGGACAGTCCTAAACCTGCAACCTGGAATCCTATTATTCCAGGGACTCAAGAGGGGAAAGGTTCTTTCCTTTTCTTTCTTTCTTACTTAAAAAAACAACAACCAAAAAAAAACAAAACAAAAACAAAAAACATCAACAAACACACGAATAAAAAATATACACAATAAAACAAACAACAACAAAACATTTATTTAAAACCATCTCCGAAGCCCCTCTCCCTTTTCCCCTCAAACTTAAAGCATATTTTGACTTCTTCTCTAGTTTGACAGTGTAAACTGAAAAAAAAAAGAAAAAAAAGTTCAACGTGAAACAGCAGCTCAGACACCCAGATCGATATTCGCATGCAATAACTCTCTTCCAATTTTATTTAGGTGAAATTAATTTTAAACAACCGTTATGAAAATGTGAATTTGTGTTGAGGGGTCATATTTATTCATACTCTAGAGATAAAACTCAACAAAAGGACATAGTTTTCATGTATAGAACTCGAGATAAAGATTTAATAGCATTAATTAACGCCAATATTGTAAATGAATGATAAATAATTCCTTTCATACTTCTCTAATGAAACAAAAACGTTTTATAACCAATTTAAACAGCTTGCTTAGTGTTCAAGGATTAAAAAAATGTATAGTTTATTGGGTGTTTTCTCTGTAGTTTAGCCGCGAGAGGCGAATTTATAATACAAGGCAGACACACTGCCACTCAGCTCAGCCACATGCACTGTTTACAAACTAGCCTGGGCAACAGCACAGTAGCATGACCTACTTCCAGTCACACGGCCCAAGCCAGAAAGGTTAAAGTTAAATTTCAAAATTTCAATGTTAACGTATGTGGGAATCAAGACTTGGGCCAATTTATTGAAATTTGTTTCTTAAAATAAATTTTTTTTTTTTGAAACATTATCAAGGTTTTAATTTGCAAATTTAAAATGTGTAATTTTATATCTCTATTAAAACTAATTATTTTTAGGAGCCTGGCTCAATTGTTAGCTTTAAAGAGGACCAAATTATCTGTTTGATAATCTAAGATAAACCATCAACACAAGTGGACTCACAGTGCTTCCAATTGATTTTCAATCCTATTGCATTTGCCTGGAACTGAAAGTTTAATAATATTGTAATGTATTACTACTTCTTTAGCTGTACACGGAAATCACAGAGCGGGGAGCAAACCTGAGTGTAGGACAGAGGCAGCTTATCTGCTTGGCAAGAGCAATCCTCAAATACAGCAGAATTCTTATACTAGATGAAGCCACAGCAAATGTAGATCAGGAGTGAGTTTTTTTTGTTTTGTCACAAATATTGGAATTGTTTTCTCATAAGGAATACTAGTGTTATTTCAAAGTAAGGTTTTTTTTTTATTTTGTTGTTGTTTTTTTGTGTGTTTGTTTTTGGCTTTTATTTTTGTTTTTGCTTGTTTTGGGATGTTCATAAAATCGTATGTATTGTAAATGTTACTTTTTGATGGTTATTGGATTTAACTGTAAGTAATTTTAATAGGTGAGTAATTTTTCGTTAAAGGAACTGTAGATTAATTTGCATACATGTATTTTCTTAATCTTAGTGGCAGTTAAAATCATATTTATATCTTAGAGATACAAGAAAAAAGTGTAGTTAGATTAACAAACCAACCATGCTTGTATCCCATGCATAAATTGTCATACATAAATGCCTATTTCAATAGTATAATTTAGAGGAGTAACATAGGGATGAGGATAATTGTAGGGCACTATTTTTACAACTTGTTTAGTTGGTTTGCAGGTCAGATGGAAACAAAATGAATCATTCATGTCATTTGTTAACTCCAGTAATAAATAAAACTATTTCTTTTAAGTGATCAGAGACTAAATATTACTTTTTTATTGCTCATCAATCCAACAGAACTGACGACATAATTCAAAGAACTATCCGTGCCAAGTTCAGAGAGAGTACAGTCTTGACCATAGCCCATCGACTCTACACTGTTATGGATTGTGATCGAATCATGGTAGGATCATATCACAGAACGGTTGAAGTCTCATAAAGCTGCCTTTAGTTTGCTATTGTTACTGCTATGGTAGGATAGCATATCTTACACATTAGATTGTCAATCTGTTTGGTATATACCTATCTCATAATGATGTTAAAATTAAGCTGCATCAATTTGTTTTAGTTAAATTTTTTTTTTTTTATTTGTACTGACTAATAAATTATTTTTTTAATTTTCTAAAGAACTACGAAAAAATGAACAATGCTACTCTGATAGCTCAGTGATGATGTGGTGAACCAGGTGTCAAATGGGCAGATCAATATCATATCACCCATCATGCAAGAAACAGTAAAATTGGGTGCTTATAAACTTATCCAGTGCCAGGTGTCGCATGTAATTATGCATGCTTGTGTGTTGTCTGTTTTCTTTTAAATATTTAGATGTTTTAAAGCCAAAAAGAGTCTGAGTCACTTTTTTCTTAATAGTGTGTATGGATCATACATGTTTTGTTTGTTTTTAAATAATATGAATTTTAATGAACTTTAAAGTGGGATGGGCTTCTTGTTAGAAAAATGTTATCTGAACTTTTTATTATTGACTGTTTTCCAAATGTACAATTACTAAAGTGCTAAATAACTATGAATTTGAAACTGCATACTATCCTCCCAAAAATAGATATAAACATTTTTTACTTTTTGAAGTAAAACAAAATAACCTGAATTGCCATATGATGATGCAGTATTTTTGTTATCCTAAACCTATTTAAAATTTCCCCAAACTTTGCATCTATCACAAAGTATACTTGACTTCTGATTTTCTCATCCCATCTCCTACTTGTCATTTAACTGACTATTTCCCCTTTGTATGTGTTCTCCTCATTCTTTAATAATTCTTCTGAAACTTCTGGATTGAAGACCCCTCACCTTTTTACAAACTGTTGTGAAAGGTGTTCAGGTTGTTTAGAGTTCTTATAGGATTAGGGAGCATGCTCCACTGTATTGACACAGATGGAATATAGGAATATAAGTGTGTTTACCAAACTTTAGATTTATATTATACTAAGCTCGCATTGTTTTTTTATTCCAGGTGCTGGATGCTGGAGAGCTAAAGGAGTTTGATACACCATACAACCTTCTCCAGAACTCTGACGGAATCTTCACCAAGCTGGTGCTGAGCTCTGGGAAAAATCAGGCCAAGCAGCTGCAGGTAACAGCCTCATACTTGAATTTTGTTGTCATTTTTCTGGACTTTTAAGATGTGTTTCACTTGCTTTTTAGTTGAAGCTGAGTAAATGAAAGCAATTGATTCAAATTTAGTATGTAAAGCAATCACAACTTTACTGTTGTTTTTCCATATAATTTATAAGTAACACTGTTGTTATTTTCTGTATGCACTATCCAAAATATAAAAATATACTGCTTCAAACTCTAAAATAAGTTCAATCAATCCAATTTTAGATCATCCGAACTTCATTATAAATATTAGCTTTAATTTGTGGACTGTGTTGTGCTCTTGTATCTCAGAAGGTATTTCTGAAGAAAGCTAAGCTGAAATCCATTCCAAATCTCTTTTGCTGCTAGACCAAAAGCAAAATGCATAAAATGTGACCCAAACTCATCATTTGATTTATATTTTTTAAACACAGTGATAGAGAAAGAAATGCTCTTAATTAGCACATGTAAATACATGAAAATAATGGGTGAAGCTAAGGAACAACATCTGTACTCGATGACTGACAAGTAGATGAGAAAATGTTTTCAGAGTTGGTCTGTGACCAAAGCCAATGAAGCTACCTTTCAAGCAAATACCATGTCATTTTTAAATTTTTATTCCAGTTTTTCAAAGTTTGTGTCTGCTTCTTCTTTTCTTTAGAAGATTACTCATGTGCATAAATGTTGCCTAAGAGTGGTCCAGAAATAATATCAGTAATGTATTTTATTGACCATTTTCACCACTGCTAGCATATCTCACAATTTGTTATGTTCAATATTTTGCTTTTTTATGTGTTTAGGAAAACAGTAGACTTTTAATATTATAAACAACTTTGCATCTTGTTCTTTCCACAGGCTTTGGCTGAAATGTCCCAGCACAAGCGCGCGTCTGCTCACCTTCAGCTTCAGCGGGCGATGCTCCTGGCCCATGAACAGTTGGTGCAGAGCACTGAAGATTTGAGCATCGGCCAGGCAGCTCTCAGCTGGAACAGGTTCACCCACAGTATGGATTCTCTGGATAAGGTAAAGGCACAGCAGCAAGAGCAAGATGGACTGGTCAAATCCTTGTTGGTTTTTATTTTTTAAATAATAGAATATAGAGCCGGTGTTAGTTGCTGAATAGTAGCGTTTAGTTAAGTTTTATGTGGTCAGAAAACAGTAACATATTTATATTCATGTGGATTCATCTTGCAAAGTGTATAAAACTTCAACTACAATAAACTTCCATGTATTTTTTTAAACAAAAAATTAATGTTACCAATCTAATTGCTTTCTGTAAGCAAAGATAAAGAGTGCAAAGCCTCTGATGCTCATCTAATTTATTTGCCATTTTGTAAAAAAAAAAAACCGTAATGGTCTTTCATTTTCCAGGAGAAAGTCGAAAGTATAGTACAGAAAGAGAGGAAACCAGTTGCGCCTTCTCAGAGAATCATTCACCGCAAGAGCCCAAAGCGGAAAGACAGGAGGGCAATAAAGGAGGAGGAAGATGAGCTTTTGAACTATGACTCAGCTCCTAAAGTTCGTCATCATCTGCGGGGCTCGTCCCAGACTAGCGACTCCGACAGCTTGGTCAGTGGTCAGCTCTCCAGATCAGCATCAGATGCTCGAGATAAAGAGACCCCAGTTCCCTCTCTCCCTGAGGAAGAGAGGACTGCTGGCACAAGAGTAAGGCCAATCTCTCCTCAGGCAAAATCTTTCCAGCAACGAAGGTATCAGCCTAAGGCCAGGAGGGGTGAGTTGGTCGAGACAAACATAGACTTTCCTCCCGACGATGAGTCGGCAGTGTCAGGCAAAGTGCCAAGAGACTCTGATAGCTCTAGGGGATCTGCAAACCCAACCAACAGCACTGCCAGAAGCTCAGGATCCCCAAGCTCAACTAGAGGATCAGGAGGAAGGGAAAAGGGAAGCGCAGGGACTCCACCCTCTGCTTTGAGGTTACTAAAAGGCCCATATAAGCCACGCTCTCCAAATGAAAACTCAAAGGAACATTTTGTTTAGTGAGACAATTTATTGTTATCATAGAATAATCATGAAAATGATAATGTATGTTTTTGTATCTTATATAACCAAGCCATATTTTTATACCAGCATTGTCCTTTTGAAACAAGTGTGTAAAATCTGTTCATTGTAATTTAAACCTTTGATTAAATCTACTCATCTGCTCTGAAAATGTATGAAGTATATATTTTCAAAAACATAATCAACTCAAGTTTTAAAAAATTTTGCAGCCAGCTTTTTGTTGATCTGCTCTCAATAATTTCATTCAAATTTTCTGAAGGATTTTAAACTTTTATTAATAAAAAAAACTTTTTTATGTGTACATTTGATATATAGCATTTAGAAGGCCTACTAATAATGCACAACATAACCATGCTCAAAGTGATTATTTCAGGATAAATTTTCATAGGTTTCTTTCTTTGTTATCACAGTTCATTATTTTTTCTTTTCTTATATCCTCTTTTATACTTTCATTTTTTATGGTATTATTTGTAGCAATAAAGGGTTGTGCAATGGTTTTTATTCTCCTCTGGTGTTTTAGTGAGTTTGTGTGTTTTTTTTATATAACTGAATGTAGATAATCACAGGTATTGATCAATACAATGATTTGCACAGCAAAAGATGAATCTAGTTTTTAACTTTCGTTACAAGGGCTGGACAAGTTACATGTAAAAATCATGCAGACTGCTTGACTGCATTAAAGTTTGTTTTTTTAATTTTCAGTGAGCAAATGTTAAGTTACCTTTAATTGTACTTCAGAGTACAAAAATATATTAACAGTTTGTTAAATCTAAATTAAAATTCTTAAAGTGGAAACTTTCTTTGAAATTGATGCATTCCTTATATCCATTTTGACTATTCAAAAAGTTGTGGTCAACTGAGACCCTACAATAATTAGATAAAACAAGAGACTTTGAAGTGAAGACGCTACTTAATGAGCGAGTTTTTTTTTTTAATTTTCAATAATATGGCCTTTAGGATGCATGGCAATGAAAAGAGTACATTAAATTTTCTTTCTGGTTTTGTTTTTTTTGTATTTATCAAATATAACATTTTGAAAAGAAAATGTAGGTACCCTTATTCATGTATACCATAAAATTGTAATTAGTATATGTACTTGGAAGAGGAAAATAATAATTATATTTGCTGTATATGTAAATTTGTATTCACAATCTACTTTCAGTCATGGTTTTGTAACATGATTTACTATTTCAGGTCGGAATATTTGTATATGTTGTTTTATTTTTTTTTGTTGATCCTTGTCATACATTCCATATACATTTAACTTTACACATGGTGCATATCAAATGACATAGTACTTTGGTAATATGTTTTATACATTAAAATTTCACATTTACTGTATTTTGTACCTACTTGCAAACATTATTGTATAGGCTTTGAGCAATATAATTTTTAAGATTGTACGAAACTCAGTTAAGCATAATTGTGTAAATTTGAATCTACAAATAAGTTCATTTTCCTTATAAAAAAAGAAGTGAAGTCAACACTATTTCTATACATATTTGAGCAGGACCAAATCAATAGACTTCACATGTTGTTAATGTATAATTAGAGTATTTTGATTCATGTTCTGTTACATATTAATACTTCATGAAAGTCAGCATAGATTATAATGTAACTATTAAACAAATTATTGCTCTGCAGGGTAATCCATGTGAGACATGGTTGAAAACATGAAGTTCAATCTTTTCTTTTTTAAATGAATATTGCAAAAGAACAATATCTTACTTTTTAGTAATATTCAAGATAAGCAAATCTTTTAAAAAAGAAAAAAATGATATTAAGGTTTACACAGACAAAAGGTCAGATAAGAATAAGCCTCTTGAATGTTTACATTTTTTATAATCATCAGGATGATAAATTGAGTAAAAAGGAGGCAGCTGCAACTTTTTTTGTGGGGGTCAATCAGGAAGAATTGAAGAATTTGATGGATGTAATAAGCGTATGTTTGTTTAGCATTTAATGCACTCCATAAAGTACAACAGCGGCCATTGTTTCAGGCTTTGAGGTTTCACCTCTGGCGGAACAAAATTGAGAATATGTTTGTGTGTGACTGGAGAAAAGCCCATATGTCAGCAGATGTGATTTCAGCTAGAGGTCAATTTCAATAGATAGGAAGACTAAGAGATTGAAAATGAAGTTTGAGTGCAATATGATTACCGAAATTATCCTTTTCTAAAGCATTTTAGTGATTTACCAAAGATTTAGATTAAAATATTTGTATAACTAATAATAATTTTTCCGGACCCACAACCGAATAAACGAATATAGTTTTGAAACTTTATAGATAATTTTCTCTAATTATAGTTTTTGCAATTAGTTTATAAAATATGCAATATCTACTCAAAAGGTCCTAAAATTTTAAAAATAAAGCAATGTGTTAAGCATGAAGTTTTTTAACAGAAAATGGGCCCTTTCTACACACACATTATATATGATGTCCAAAGCTTGCCCATCTACCATTACCTTTGGTGAGAACTTGCTGGAGAACTTCAGTATGATTCATTGTAAATGGATCTATCTGATTTCACAGTGCCCTATCAATCTTTAACCTCATGTTTTATGTGTAACATTTGTTTAACTTTCAAGCTTGTGCCTCGCCTCTCTCCTTTCATCATTCCACCTTTGAACTTGTTTTAGTCAGGATTTTTCTAAATCTTTAAGGTCAATAAAGGTGCCTTCATTGTTGGACTTGATAAGAATCAAAAGAAAATGCCAAAGACAATAGTATTTAGAACTTACTGCAATTTATAATTTTTATTAAAAGTTTATTTCATCTACTAGTTATCAGATTTTGCACTTTTACTTAAGTGTTTCCAAATGGGTCCGACCTTTTTCTCACAAAAGTCTTGTGATGCTTTAAGCAGCTAAAGGTTTATTTAAATAGGTCTATGATCTAGTCTAATCAACAGATTGTTTACAAAAAAAATTACAACTATCACATGATTTTGTTTATGTTTTTTTTTAGAGAAAGTGTTCAGCCTCATTGAGGTTCAAATTAAATGATAAAAATGTACTTGATCTGATAAGTACCTGGCAACTCAAAGAAAGCCATAAAACCATTAGTCTAGAAAAAATAGCAATATGAAAGGAGACCAGTCACAAGAGTGTTTTTCATAGGAAATCAGTTTGCTATTTCATGTGGGAGATTTATTGTATCAATTTAAAAAAACACATCTTCAAAGATTTATAAAAAAAAAGTTTTTGCATAAATGTAAAGTTTTGTACTTTTTGTTATCATAATTTTTTTTAATGGATTATAAAGTAGCTTTCTTTCTTGAAAATTCTATGCTCAAATTCGTTTCCTGTGACTTGGGAAATATATTTTTTTGGTTGCATATTCCTTAATATGGTTGTCTTAA
Organism: Elysia chlorotica; assembly: GCA_003991915.1. Lineage (NCBI taxonomy): Eukaryota > Metazoa > Mollusca > Gastropoda > Plakobranchidae > Elysia > Elysia chlorotica. The sequence continues at coordinate 762,383 of RQTK01000092.1, forward strand.
CAAAGCAAAACAAAAAAGGAGAGCTTACTGGGTTGTTTTTTTATGTTGTTTTTTCTTTACATAAATCATGCAATTTCTTTTGTTATTGTGGGTATAAGAAATGTTTATTTGAAATTTTGTTAAGATGTCACATTACTTGTTTTTTTTCTAAGTTTTTGTGTTGTTTTAATATTTGGTTTTGTGTATTTTTTCTGTATTGAACCTTTTTATTAACATTGCATCAAAACCCTTCTCGAGTTAACTTGTACGACTGTATGAGAATATAGACCAGATTTTGCACTTGGAAAAAGTGCTTCTCTTTCTGCATCTTTTTCTCCAGGTTTTTGGTGTTTTTCCCCCTTATTTGATGGCATTGTTTTTATAGCCAAGCACCACTCAAAATCTTCAGTGCTGGTTCATTCTTTTAACAATATTCAAAAAGGATACTTTTACAGTGAAGACTTGACTGTTTGGACTATTTGAAAATGCGTGTGCTATTTTTTTTTTTGTGTATCAATTTACATACATATTATACCTTTAAATTCTTATTTTCCCTTTTTTTTTCCTTATAAATTTGTTTAGATTTTCTTTGAATCACTATTGGTTTTGACTTTGAACAAGCAAAAAACAGTTTCGAATGAATGTATTTTTTATAATTATGAGGTTGTTATGCCTTTGCAATCATTTAAAATTGATTGCGATTCTGTATGCAATGTTTTAAACCTTATATTAAAAAATAAAAACGTTATCCAGTGTGTAAATCTTAAAAGAGTAATATTTATCCGAGGAAACAAGCACGTACACTCTGCACATTGAAGTTGAAAACATGAGGTTTAAATAAATGTTAATGCTATCAATTTTTTCCTTTGTTTTGCCTTACAGCTGCAGGTACTTTTAAAATATTTTGGAGATTTTCAAAAGCAAAAGAAACAGTATATAGTCTATATAGTGCTGACGTTGGAGACAAAACCAACTCAACTCAACTCTGTAAAACTATTCGTAATATTCATTATATGTGTTGACTGAATCTTTTTTCTAATGTCTTGTACTTTACTATCTAATGGTAGAATTTTCCCGTCACCGGGAAATTCATTGAAAGCTACGAATTAAAAGAACCAGCATGAAACATTTGCTGTATTGGTCTTCACCTTTACGAATTGCCAATATAGTTTACAGCTCTCTAAATACAATCAGAGCCTTAGACGGTTAAAGTAAAACAAGTGGATTAGACAATCACTACCATTCATTTTGCTTGTACCCTTATACTCTCTCTCTCTCTCTCTCTCTCTCTCTCTCTCTCTCTCTCTCTCTCTTTCTATATGAAATGTTATCTTCTTTCTATCGATTTATCTATTTTTCCCTTACTTTCTCTGTTGCAAAAAGGCATATCCTCCTATAGGTAGGTCATACATTGCCTTATTTTTTATCTTTTGATATTGTTTGAATAGGATTGTAATTTTTGGGTTCTACAGGTTTCCTTTATAAAGTGTAAAATAGGTTGATTTAAGCATCATAATGTTTTCTTGAGCTCATTTTTACACTTTTGAATTTTCGCTATAAAGAAATGAAATTGAGTTTGTTCAATTCTGTTGCAGTCCAAGTAAGTGACATACATGTGTTTGATATTAAATTTATAAAGTGGTTATAATAATAAAATAACATATTGCATTTATATAGCGCACTTCCATGAATTATCATGCTCAATGCGCTTAACAATTTCCATTATTACAATTACACAAGAAAAATAACCATATAGTATTGACATAATACAATATTATATTCAACATTCATCGATTCAATTTTAATCATCAAAAAGGTAGAACATTAGCATGTGTTTAAACATTTTTCATAGAAGGTGCCTCTCTTATGTTTTTGAGAAGGTTGTTCCATACTTTGGGACCAAGAAAGTAAAAAGAGCTCTGACCTATTGATTTATAATTTCTATTTGGTACAACAAGGATGGTTTTATCAGCTGAAGATCTAAGCTGCCTTGCAGTTACATACATCTTTAGACAGTCAGAGATATAATTTAGGTGCCATCTGATTAAGTCATTTATAGCAAATTATGCAACAACTTGTACAGTGTCCTTTTTTAACAGGCAGCCAGTGTAGATGGTGGAGAATATAGCTAATGTGCTCGTGTTTTTTCATTTTTATAATTAGCCTTGCTGCACTATTTTGAACCATTGCAAGCGATTAATAGTGTCGTTGGGGAGAGATGCCAGTAAAACGTTACAGTAATCAAGTTTAGGCTTTGATACTTCAAGTGTGATCTTGTTATCTGTAGATAAAGACTATTTGAATGCACTGAAAACATTATTTTTTTCCCTGAAAATACATTCCACTCAATATGACATGTACATAGATCAACCAAATTTTTCTAGGGATTTTAATCCTTGGTATACACATTTTTTTTTTGTGCCATGGTCCTTCATATATTTTGTATCAGCATTCCATATTTTTAAGCTCTTTAGGGCCAATCGTGATGATTCATTGTCAGAATAGAGTGCTATATCTATTTACCACGAGAATTCTGTTACTCAAGAGATGTATCATTACATTCAATAAATTTATTTAAAAAAGATACAAAATGCCTTTGATTTGATTTTTTTTAACCGTCAATTAAGACTTAGATCAACACTGATTGAACTTCTTTCCAATCGGACAGGTTTCTTCAAAGCTCTTTTCTATATGTAAGTCTCCGAAAGGTACTGTAGGTCGACGTTTTCCACAACTTGAGTCTGGTAGTATTTTACATGCTGCCACTTGTGTCTCAGTCTGTCACATTACACTGACACGCACCACACATGATGATTTAACAAGGCAGCCTGATCGAGGGCAGAACAAGGGACATCAAATTTTCAGGCGTGGGCTCTACCACTAAGCTACCAGGTCTCCACATACAGTGTAAAATATCACTCTGATCAATGCAAATGAAAAGCTTGATTCTGTAATTTTCAGTCACGCTTCATCTTCAAAGGTACCATATCATAATGGTGGGAATGAGATGCTCAATTTGAAAATCAATGACTCCAGTCTTATTCATCTTGCTTTATTTTTTATTCTTTGAAAATTCTTCAGCTTAAAATTATGATTTGTTACACATGGTATGAAAGGCTTGCAGAAAGCAGGTTCTTTTTTTTTCTTTGCTTTCAGCCACCTAATAATTATGAATTCAGATTTTTTAATTCTCCGGAAGAGTAAGAACATTACACAGTTGGAAATCCCAAAATTGTGATATCCTTTTATTTTCAAATTATGCACTCCTAAAGTTCTAAGTTGCCCTCCATTAGGTTTATTACTTTTTAATAAATATTATGTTGCATATTCACAGAAAGCACACAGGCTCACACTGACACATTTTTCAGTATTGCATTATACAACTGCATTCTCGTCATATTACTTTTAGAACGTTATTTTTGTTTTGTTTGATTGATTTATGTTAAATCTGGACTCATTATATACATGTATATGAAAAAGGTTTTGATTTTACGAATAATGCACAACCCCTTTATATAAGCGACTTTTTCACGAATGCTAAAGAGGATCGGAAGATTATTTTTTTAATATCCTCGTGGTTTCACTAAGAATCCTATGCGTTCCTTAAGCTGTCTTATGTACAGGCCTACACAATGGTTCCGCTGTTTGAACTGTTATTTTTATCTTGGTTTAAGAACAGCATTCCTTATAAGTAATCAGATTGGTGATTGTGCTCTCATGTGAAACCTGTTATTATTGTACAAACACAATGTTTGTCATGTGTAATGATATAATATTTTATCTAGTCTAGCTCTTTCCAATGCATCTTCCTGTCGATCATGTCTCATTAACAGCCGGACACTTTGTTTTCACTTCTTTTTTAAATTCAGTAAAGCTCAGTCCCCTGAATCGGTAGTCGTAGGGGAAACATGGTCGACATATTGTAGGCGTTCGTCAGCGAACGCCAGGCAGGTCTTTTCTCTGCCAATCTTGTCAGGGTTGGGCCATCCAGTCTGTTTCATCCCTTCTGGTTGTCTTGTCTGCCGAACACTGCGTGTCCCCATCGCTTTCTGGCTGCTTCTAGTGAATCTTGCAGCACCGTCTTAGCCAGGCTATTGTGACGAGTGATGTGGTCGAATCACGCAGCTTTCTTTTTACCATCAGTTCAAAATTTTTATGTGGGCCTTCGCCCGTCTTTATTTCTTGGTGTATGCCCGCCTTCATCAAGTTGAAGATTCTGGCATTTTTGATCCGGTCCGGTTAGCTTGAGGTGAGAAAATACAACTTTGGCAGACATAAATCTCATGACTCGTCGCCATGAAGGATAGCTCTCAGGAACTTTCAGGTACGTTTTCTACAAAGTACTCCAAAACAAAATGGTTTCTAAAAAGATGAACAAGTGTTTATGATGCATCTGCGTTTGATACATAGAAGTCTTTCAATGATGACACATTTGCATTTTCTACCTCGATCTTTCACATGTCTGTGTAGGAGGCATAATGTTCTTCTTCTATATGACCGCACATGCAAAAAAAAATCCTGTGGATTCGGCAAAGAAGCACATTCTAACTGGCTGTTCTAACTGTTCTTTTTTCCATTAATAATGCCGGATTTTGCTCATTGTCTTTGACTTTCTAATTCTTTATCTAATTGCATTAGGTTGAGATTCCTACGCTTGTTTAGGTATGTAGATCTTTTAATAGCCACATTGCGGATTTCGAGCTGGGACATATCTCAAAACAGTTAGCATTTATGTAGGACTGAAAGTCTTCATCGCGCACGCTATCTAAATTTCCTATTATAAAGCGAGGCTGCATAATGACGTTTGGTCTCGCGTATTTTCCGTATTGAGTAGTTTCAGGGGTAACGTGACTATAGAGTGATCGGATCTATATCCTATCTCTATGGTTTGGTCAACTGAGTAGGGTAGTAATGAATATGATATTAAAAAAAGTCAAGGCGACCCATTTGAACAGTGCCGTTACCATGATTTGTCGCCATGTAAATTGTTCTACCCGTGGATTTTCTTCCCTCCATACACCTGCAAGGTTAAGATCAGCCATTAATTTAAAGACTGCTTCTCTAGAGATGTAGGATTATTCACTAGTTGGTAATTTGTGGGCCTACCGTCTATTTGAGGATTTAAAAGTAAATTCCAGTCGCCAGTCAGAATGACATGTTCATTGTTTAGCCTACTTCTTTAATAAGTGAAGATAGTTTCATTTAAAATTAAGGTCATTCTTATTTGGGCCGTAATTTCTATTGAAATATCAAGAGGAATAAAATAGCCTCCTTTATCTATATTGGATCTGTGTACCTCTAGTTGAAAATAAAATGGCGCGGTTCCTCTAGCTGGTAATGTGAAGGAGCTCAAGAAAGCAGTATATCCCCATTTGGATGTTATAACCCGCTCACTCTCCTATGAGAAATGGGTTTCTGAGGACAGATTATAGCATGTTGTTCCCTCTCAAGTTATGAAAAAACATGTCTCTTTTTTAAAAATTATTTAAAGCTTTTATATTGTTACCAATAACACTGTATACACGCTGCGACATCTTTCCATATCATGTTTAGTGGCTTTGAACAACAATAATAATAGCGGAGAAACGTATACATAGTGACACATAAACAAATACCGATGCATAATCATAATAATGCGCAACAGTTGAACGTTGCGACTAAAAAAAACAAACAACATAAGTTCAGTTGTATTTGACCGTCCGCTTCCCCAGCTTTGGGAGCATGGGATATTGTTTGGGATTAGATTCTTGATAGGCTAGAGAAAGAGATGTGACGTCTTTTGCGATTATTTGCTGAGCTTTGTTGTCGTCGTTGTTGTTGCTGTTGTTGTTGTTGTTGTTGTTTGTTTGTTGTTGTTGTTGTTGTTGTTGTTGTTGTTGTTGTTGTTGTTGTCGTTTTGTTTTTTCCTCGTGTTGATCGACAGGGCCAAGAAGTTTTCAAAGGTTGGATTTGTATTTATACGTGAGTTTTTAATTTACTTATGTGCCTTCCAAATGTGTAGGCTATACAGGATGCAAACACTGCACTACAGTATACATGTGACCACAGATGTCTATTAATAGCATCTCTGTGCATGTGACTCAACCATACAATAACTCTGTGACATCCTTGTTTGTGCCGACTGCATACAAAAATAACTATGAACAGTAAGAACAAACAGGACGTATATTTAGACGCCGAATTACGATGTATAAATTATATGCCGTAGTCGCGTATGTAAATCTTCCTCTTCCTTCTTCATACTCATGTATCATTAGGTCTACAGTATTAGGTATTGTGTTGCTTACCAAGCTCTCCGACAAGCGAACTCGTCTCTTAAGTCTTGATACATCCTCATGTTTTATTTGTTTCATTATACCCTTAAATTAATATTACGTGTATACTAACAGTTTCGATGATAGCGTATTGCGCAAACACTGTCTTGAATTTGAATGATAAGGAAGAGAAACAATTATGTAATTCTTTCAAAAGAGGAAATCTGTTTATCTTTTGGCTGAAATGATTGATCCAATAGTAACTGCCTCGTTGAATTTTATGATGCACTTTAGCCCGTGCCAAACGCATTAATTTGGCAAAACCGAAGAAAGGAGATTTTTGAACAAGCAAAACAAGTCTGTGATCTCGTAACATGTGCCATAAAACAATTTCTCAGAAATTCAAATTCCCTCTCTTTGAAATCAGCACCTAGTCTACTAGATTAATTTAAGTATTTAAAAGATTGGGTAAGAGCTAGGCAGATATAAATTTTAAACCAATTACCATGGTTCTTCTAATGCATCCCGAAAGTTGGCTTGTTTGCCGACTCTAATATAA